>VYZW01034000.1:120870-135418 GCA_013401315.1 Balaeniceps rex | reverse complement strand
CAGTCAGAAAAGCACATTTAAATTGATTCTTCCTGTAACCAAGTTAAACTGCAGTCACAGCTTCTTATTTTAAAGCGCTGCCAGAAGACAAAAAAGACAATACTGTAAGAGCTTTAACATTCATGTGCTTGTCCATGAAGCAGAAGAGCTTGCTAGCTCCCCTCACGCTCGAGGCTTCCACTTATTCTCCCTACAAGTACACACCAGCCTCCACACTAGAGGAGATTCTGTGAAGCAGCCCTATCCAAGCCTATGGAAGCTGTCACTCTGCAGAAAATGCAGGAGTGATTGGACTAAAACCAAAGGGAGGGGAGCACAGAACATACAGCTTGAGATCACTATACACAACAGGAAGGAAGAAGACAGAGTTAAAAAATATTCAAGTTCAGTCAGAACAAGTCTTTCCTACATGGATATTCACTGTCTTCTAGGCCATGTTCTCAAGTTCAGAGGCCCATGGCAGCCTGCCTTGCCATCCAGCCTCAGAAGTTCAAACATTTGAACGTTCCCCGCTATAGCTCTCACTATAAAGAACACACCCCAGTCTGACTGCCCTTCCAAACAGCCAGCTCTTCCAAAGGAGCCACAGACTAACACCAAGTTTCTGATTTCATTCTAGCTTCAAGCTAATTCGACAGGTGACAGGATTATTTTCCATGCTAAACTCAGGCTTCACAGCTAGTACTAGTTCTAATGCTTCACAAGATACATAATAGCTGAGAATCCTGAAGTTGACCACTACTACCATGCTATTTGTACACTGGAGAATAATTCTATGAAGAACTGATGTCACAGAAGTCAGTAAAAGTATCGGCTAGATCAACATCTCAGATGAAAGCCATCAACAGCACAGCCAACTTCATTTTCATTGTAGCTAGTTAGTCCATCAAAATGAACACTGAAAATGACTGAGATGTGCTGAGCAAGGCAAAAGACAACTCGCTTTGCTTTCTCTAAGGCTTGGTTTCTTTGATGTTCTGTCCACTTTCAACTAACACTGAACTGCAAAGTTATATTTTAAAGTATTTGCAATTCAATACTTTTCATTTCATTTGTCTAAAAAAGGGGTTTAATACTACTTAAGATCTAGCAACATATGTTACTAAGGTCACTATTTAAGCTATCATTCCATTACTGGCATGACTCGTAGCTAGTACAACAGCCTGCCCCCAAGCCAATGCTGCTTTAGAGCTTTTCACTTCATTCCTAGTCAAGAGGAAAACCAGACTAATTTCTCTAAAATTAAGCTCTGCTAGAATCTTGTTCAAAGTATTAACTTTTTCAGAAGTGGTAATACTTCAATACAGCAGCTTGTACAAGTTTAGTTGCAGTTATCACTTAAAGGCCATCCAGCTTCAAGTCTTCTGAAATCCAACTCTCCCAAGGAACAGCAAGAACCACTATTTAGGCAGTCTTGTTCAGGGTTTGGGTTTTTTCCCCCCTTATCAGAGTTTGGAAGGGTTCCACCAGCTACATCATAGCGACTACAATGTCATTAGTTGCTTTACTCATGCATATATATACACACATACAAATTTCAGAAAAACTTCAAACTGGATCATACCAAGCCTACTTTGTTGCAACTATACTGATCAGCATTAACACCCATGAGGAGGAACAATGCCTTGGAAGTATCCAGTTGCCCCCCAGTAAGACCTACAGTGCATACTTCCAGTTAACAGTTTAACTTGCAGTCACATTCACATGTCAAACCAATTGCTGCTTTCTAAACTTTAGATTAAGATTCTCAGTCAGAAGTGTTTCAGAAGATGAACCAAAGTTAGGTATCAGCAACTATATTTTAAGTTAAGCCTTTAAAAACAGTGCTTTTTGATGGACATCAGTGACTCCAAAAATAGCTTATCCATTTCAATTAACATTGCAGAGAGCCTTCTGCTGTGCTCTTCTTCCCTAGCTCACTTTGCATGGTGTGGAGCCGCAGTTCCAACACACTTCTAGGCACATACTGCTACGTATTGAAGGTGAACAGAACACCTTTAGCTCACAGAACAACACAATCCAGACACTTCATAACAGACTAAAGGTGGAAGATACCACTGGTTTCAAAAAAATAATGACACACTTCTTCCCTGCTACTACAGGCTGTTCTTCCTTCTAGCAAAGGAAGAAGCCTGCTACTACAGGCTGTTTCTTCCTTCCTTATCAGCAAATGCTGACCCGAGGCCTTCCTCATGGTATAAAACATTACCTCCCAGAATCACTGCAGCCAGTTGGCATTCACTTCCTTTACACCACTACCAGAAACTATTAAACAGACAAGGAGAAGAACAGGTCTGGGCTACTCATGCTCTAGCTTATGATTAGATTTCTACAATGTCAAGTACATTTTGTCAGTCCTCAACTGTTCACCCCAAAGCAAGCAGACAAAGCCTTGGCTGGCTCCGTTATCAACTACGTTCCGAATAAGGACAGTTGACACCAAACAATGCTGTAGTTTGTCACCTTTGCCCATCCCACAAGCAGTAGACACAAGAAGCTGACATGCATGCAAGTCAATACACCAGCCTGGATACAGCAATCCTGCACCATTCAGGATTAAAGCATCCAAGGTGGAAGTTGCAATGCATTAGGAGTTGAGGTCTTCAGTCCTTTACTGGGCATAGAAAGCCTCAGTAAAAAGCCAGTATTTCAAATTCCCAAATTACCACTAACTTCATTTTTAGGTCCTTCATGCAAGCCACTTAATCACCCTGAAATTTAGAAGGTCCACATTCACAAGAATTACAGCATGAATTGAGTGCTAGGCATATTCTTAAAGTTTTCCTGACAGCACTGGGAAGTTATGGCACCAATATCTAGAAGAGGGGTGGAATTACAAATCATGAAGCTCATTCTTCAGAGAGTTAAAACCCCTATGGGATCTAACAGGCAGATCTTTACACCACCAGCTACTCAAGCTAGAGACAAATGCAGAACAGTTGCACATTATGGCTTAGACAATTTAGTACTTAGAAGCTTATTTTGAAAGAAACATAACATATTACTTTGATTCAGCCAATGAAAGCAATTATGAAACAAGCACATATTTAAGTATCTGGACTTTTCATTTAGTTTACAACATTTGATAAGCACTAATGCACTATTTGAAGTCACATGCTCTGGAAGACACCACTGATATCACGTACAAGAGTCCTATCTTATTATATCCAGTTACACATCCCAGTAAGAAGCTACCAGAGCAGGAACAACCATCACATCCCTTTGATCTCTGCAAGTGAAAAGATCTCAAACTTTGTGCTGGATGCTAACCCAGTTCCTCCAATTCACTCCATGGAGACAATTCCTTCTTCCTTGCTACAGCATGCTTGCCAAGCTTCTGCCCATTACTCCAGCAGCCTAACAATATCTTTCTCCTCAAGTTACTCCTTTTTTACAGGTTAATTGCCAGCAAAGCACTGCATAGCCACATTCCTCCTACTCTTGAAAGGCTGACAACATACTTCTCTCCATCATCCTGGGTTGCATGTAGGTGGAACGAGATCTGAGATAAAATACTGTATCCTCTATCTTCAGAAGCTTGGGAATGCTCCATTTCCATCTCTTCTAGCTGTGGATAGCCATTTTTATGAAAAAAAAGGCTTATCAAGCTGACCTATTCCACTTACTTGGTATCATTTGCGGGTTGCATAGCATATTACTTAAGCAGGCTAACATTGATATTTTAATAATTTCTAGCACAGACAGCTATTGTAATGGATATTAACAGTATCCTAGATACATACCTGTAACTGCCAGCAAGAGAACTAAGCTTGGTTCTGAATATGTATCAGTCCTATAATTTGAAGGAGGACAAGAGCACCTTTTAGTGCAATTGCTCAAAAAAAAACCCCAGTACTGCTCAACATTACTCTTTCTGCACATTTGCCCCTCCCCAAACTCCAAAGCAGGCACAACTGTCACTGAAGCATTTTAGAATCCCATGCCCCACCTTTACTTATCTGCAGAAAGTTTCGACACTTACAGTTCACAATATTTCCTGTACTATGAAAGAAAGCACTTTTTCTGTCTTCCAAAACCACTGTGATCAGTAACAGCTGAAGCAATGCAGATCTCAGATGTCAGCCCAGCCTCCTCCCCTCAAGTTATCTACAAGCACTCCTTCCTAAAAACCCCTTCACCTCTACCAAAAAAGTTAATTTTAAAATACTACAGCACATGCTTTAATAACAGACAAAAGGCACCTCAGCTCTATCTAAAGCTTACAGCATGACAGGTATTACAACAAACCTGCCATAGTTCCTTCAGCCACCTACCATCCATTCCCAATGGGCTTACCTAGGCATTTAAATATGCATTTATATTCACCATAAAGCCAAGTTGTACCTCTACACTCAGCACTACCTTACATGATTCACTAGACAAGCGCTTTTCTTCTGAAAGAAAGCCTTATTGCACATGGTTACATGTGTTCATCACAGAAGAAAACAAACAGGTGAAGCACACAGGAGAAGAGTGCCTATCAGACTTGAAGTCTGCAAGAGTTACAAGCTCATACCCAGCCTTTCCCCCAGTGAGGAAAGCACGCATGAAAAGAAATCAGTTGCCTGTACAGAGAGACGCAAAGGAACATGAGGTCTCATCTGTTGATAAAACAACATTCCCTAAAAGAATGAACAGAAGAGGGAACAACTGCAATGCAAAAACTTAAACTCCCATGTTGGGGAGAATTGGGGGGGGCAGTGGACATAAAACACTACTTACCAGAGAAGGGCAACATCTGCTCAGATCCTATCAGAAGAATAGGACTGTTACGAAAAATATGGAGGAGAGGCACAATTAAAGCCCCAAAACTACGTAAATAAAAAGCCTTAACAAGTCCCACTTGTAAAGGGAATGGGAATTTTTCCCCAAGCACAAGGACAGTTCAACACAACTCATACCACGGCCAAAGCAGCAGAAGACGAGCATGGGACTACGGCTGCCACCGGCATGAGGCGATCCCTCAGCTCGGCTACACTAGCAACAGGGAGACAGACACCCCCGCGGGCCGGGCAGGGAGGCGGCTGGCGCCAGGTGAGGCCCACAGGCCACGGACACCAGCAGCGGCCAGGCGGGGAGCCCACCTTCCCCCGTCCGCGCCGCCCGGCAGCCCAAGCCCCACAGCGAAGGGACGCGCCATCACCCCGCAGAAGGCCCGTGGGCGCGCCGCCGCCCGGGACGGCATCCCTGCCTGCCCGCGGCNCGTGCCGAGCCGCGGCCCCGCAGCTGACAGCCCGGCCGCCCTCCTCCAGGCCCCGGCTCGGCAGGCCCGGCAACCCCCCCGCAATACGCCGGGCGAGCCCGGACGCCCCCGCCGGCTCCTTACCGCGGGGCAGGGCATGGCGCGGAGCCCCCACACCCCTTCCCGGGGCGCAGCCTCCTGCCTGGGCCGGGGTCGCTAGGCTCCTGGCTGCCTCCGCCGCCTCTCACAGCCACAACAACATGGCGGCCGCACGGGACGCGGGCACAGCGAGGCCAGGCGCGCTCCCGCCGCCTCCTCCTCCGCCCCTCCTTCCTCCGCGGGGCGGGGCCGGGCGCGCGCCGTTCCCGCCCTCCGCGGGCCAGCCACCGCCCTGAGGGGGTCCGACCCCGCTGCCCCGCTCCGGGGTGGGGGAAGCCGCGGCGAGCGGCGCAGCGCTTCTCCGGTCTTCTCGGAGGCAGGCAGGCAGGCGGCCGGCCGGCCAGAGCCGCGGCCATCCCTAGGGCCCGGCAGCTGCTCTCCCTCAGCAGGTGAAGCTGGCTCCCCCCTTCCTCCTTTTATAACTCTGTGAGGGTGCTTAACCGCCCGCAGCTGGCCGAGGCCAGCCCAGAGCCGCACTGAGGCAGGAGGTGCGATGCGGTGGCAGAGACAGTGTCCCAGGAGAAGGTTTTGCGGCCGCCTCGGCCAGCCTGTGGGGCAGGTGGAGGCGGGCTGGAGTTGGGTGCTGAGGGGAGCTGCAGGAGCCGAGGAGCTCTGCAAGCCGAGGTCTGCCCATGCCCCACAGCATCCGCTGGCAGCAGGGCCTGCAGTCTGGGATCCTCCTTAGGAGTCCTCCAAAGCCCGTGTGTACCTTGGAGAAACACCCTGTCTGACTAGAAAAGCCGCTGTTGCGCACAAGGCCTTCTGGCCGATGCTTTCCTCCTTTGCTTTTGTGACATTCAGCTCAGCTGTAAGAACATGCGTGGCCCCATGCCATCAGTAGATGCACTGTCCAAGCCACCCTGAGCAGCCTGCAGCTCCTAGAGCATGAGGTAATGGAGAGCACGGAGCCAACGCAAGGCATGAGAGCCAAAAAATATATGGAAATTGAGAGACAAGTGATAAAGCAAAAGGGAAATGAGCGTTAAGCAACAGAAAGGCATGAGAAAGCTTGAGAGGCAAATGGCAGCAGTGTCGGAGGTACCAGGGTACGGTTGGCAGGAAGCGCTGCAGTTTCCAAAATGAAGCTTTAACTAAGCCTTGTGCAATGGAGTTCCTTTTCAGCAGCAAGATTTATATCTGGGTTTTGTTGCAAGTGTGATGGATCATTAATGCTTTATTTTTATACATATCTTTAATTTACAATACTGTATGTAGGTCAGGTTGTACTTTCGAGAGAGATTTCCACCTGCTCCTCATGTTTGCCTTGATCTGAAATGAAATACTTGCTTGCAAGTAACTATAAAATGCACTCCTAAATTATCCACAGGACTCTCCCTCTGAGTCCAAGGCTAGTCATTGTAACAGATGGACTTCAGTCTGTCATTAAGTCATGTTAAAGCTAGAAGTCTTAATGTTCAGAGAGAACAATACAAAATACAGGATCCCATGTCTTTAAACTCTTTAAACATGGATATAAGCCATGCAGGGAGTTGTTTTCTAGTTTCGCTCCCTTGGTCAGGGACAGTAAACATTTGAAAGGAAGTTAATCAGCCCCTCTAAAGGGATTTTTTCCAACAAGAAGCCATCATCTGAATGCAAATGTGATCTGAATGTCAATATGTACCTTCAGAGGAACTTTGGAAGAAATACAGGTAACTCAAGGGAAAAACAGGATTCCTGGCCTGTTTATACCCAAAAGCAATGAAAAAATGTTCAGCCAATATAGCTGTATCTGAAAAGGATGTGTGTTGACAGCATTAGGAAGCAGAATACAAATTTTGAAAACTCCCTGTTAAATGGTTGCCTTTTGCAGTATGCCTGGACAGAGATCAAATGTGACCTACTTCAGGAAGCTGAATCCTGGAGACCTGGGGCTTTTGTACAGCAGAACCTGCTGGTTGCTCCTTCTGTTTTTTAAAGAGGGAGAACTAGCTGGAGTGCCATCACTGTGACAGGAAAAGCTGTGCACTTCCAGCTGCTTATTTCAGTGACACAAATTGTCATCTTTGGCATTATCTTTACCGATACAGTTAAACACATTGCATGGAGACTTTCCATGTCTTGTGTTCTGAGTCTCCCCATTTCTTGTGTTCCAGTCTATTTTTTAATAACTGTTAGGTATGGCCCCATGTTAAATGGACTTTTGCCTCTATTTTCTATGATGATCGGGGCAAAGGATGATAGCTAATGAGAATTATTTTATGGAAGTGGAAATTACTGTACCCAAAGGGAGAGCAAGGCCTGTGAGAACCTGACACGCAGCTCAGGGAACGAGGTGTTCCCAAGCCCACAGTTCTGACAGACCTGGAACATATCCTCACTCATCCAGTACAAAGTTTTTAATTTGTCAGGTTGAGGGTGGTAATGAATTACTGAGGAACTACTGAAGCACTATATGTTTTTAAGCAGGAGGAAGAAAAGCAATCCAGTCATCTAAACACCTGTTAGTCTGACCTCAAGAACATTAAAAGCTTAGAAAAAAACATAAAGGAAAAAGTAGTTGGGGACAGACGAGTAAGTGGAAAATGAAGTAAAACGCGACAGCTTTACCAAAGATAGATTGCATTTAACAAAGATTATACCTTTGATAATTGTTTTCTAGACAGTGGATATACAATAGATTTAATCTAACTGGATTTAATAGGACATTAAATACAATGCTACATGGCAAATTTATAGTTTATCTGGGGAGCTATTTGGCAGGTAAGAAGCTAGCTACAGACAGACGACAATAGTTTGGGTGGAATGGTAGACACTGAGGGTGGAGCTGAGCTCGTTAAGAACTGACTTGGAGAGTATCAGCAGGTTCAAAAATTTATTCAACAAATTAATGGAGAGCAGGTCCATAACAGAATAGCTACATGGAAAAGGCAGGGAAGTCACCTCAAACATAACACCACCTGTGGATGCGCGGGGAGTGCAAAGGGAAGAGAGAGCAGAAAGTGGCTGAGCTCCAGTGCTCTCCCTGAACAGCATCGCTGACTACCCCTCTCAGAGCACTGGACCACAGGGACCACAGGCTGACCCAGTGAGGCATGTCTTATGTTCTTTTGATCTTGCACAGTATTTTTCAGTCAGGCCTTGGAACAAAAGGTAGGAATGAGGTGATGGTGTTTGCTAATGGCACAAAGTTGGGAGGCACCAGCGCTACGGAGGGAATATCTGTATTGCTGAAAGAGTTGGGTAACTGAGTGCTGGCACATTGGAAATGGGATGAAATGTAATAGTGGAAAGTACAAGGTCATGCACTTGGGAATTACTAACAAGAATCTCTGCTGCAAGCTGGGAGCTCATCAGTTGGAAATGACAGAAGAAGAGAAAAATCTGGGTGTATTTGTTGATCTCAAGATGACTGAGAACTCCCAATATGAAGCAGCTCTGATGAAAAGCATATATCAACAGAGATATTTCCAGGAGAAGGGGAAAATGTTAATACCATTATACAAGGCTCTGCTGCAACCTTCTCTGGAATTATGCATGCAGCTCTGGTCACTTTTAATCAAGGGAGACGAACTTAAAATGTGACTGGAGAATAATTACAAGGTAATCCTGATTTTTTCTTATGTAAGGATCTTGAAATAATTTGTTCAGCCAAAAAAACTGAATGCTGAGAAGGGATACAGTTGTCCTCTGTGAAACTTCAGGGAATAAACACAGAAGTAAACACATTTCCCTTAAGAGCAAGGGTGATGTTAGTGTAAGAGAAAACAAGTATCCGATGGCCATGAAAAGTCTGGGCTGAAACATGAGAACACCAGAGCTTCCAACAGCTCAAGTCCTGAGGCTCTGGGTCATCCTTCCTAGAGCTGCCTTACCCTGATGCAGTTGCCACCAACAGCTGAGAAAGTGACTCTAAAGACCCAAAAAGTCCTTTCCAAACCTCTCTTACCTCTTGAGACACAGCCACTGACTTACTAGTTGGCTTCTTATGAAAAGAGATACCCGATGTGGAAAGATACTCTTTGGGCTGCAGTCGTAACCCAAATGTCATTTTAGTTACTGGCTGTATTCAGCAAGGGCACGTTGTGGTGGAGGCTGACAGCATCCTGTTCTGGATGATCCCAGGCTGGTCCCTCAGATCGTCGTTCCACAGGGGCCGGCTCTTGTGCCCATCCTGTGCGTGAGATGCAATCCTTGAGCGATCTGCACCTGGCATGACGAGAATGGCACTTTCCTGCCCCTGTTGCCATCCAGTAACCTTTAATACACTTCATTCTTGTGATCCAAACAGCCAACCTCAGACTCTGTGGGCTGTTTCTGTTATGATGGAAAGGTCAGATATGTCTTAAAAAAACCAAACAACACACCAAGTCCTGATTCTGTAAGAGCAGTCATATCATGAAACTCAGGGTAGTTTCCTTTCTCAGGACTCCAAACTGGCTTCTTTGGCCAGTTTCCTACCCAAAAGCAGCTCTCTTCATCCTTTCTCTCCCATTTTGTTTTTTCATCTTTTACCTTACTTTGATGTTTTACTCATTTTACTCTTTTTTTTTTACAAATGCCTGAACGGAATGCTGTGCTCAGACCTGTCTCTGAACACTGTATTTATACTGTGTTCCTCGTTGTGTAGGCACTTGCATTCTTTCTGCTCCCATCAAACAAGCAGTTATTTCATTGTTCCTTTAATCCAAATGGCAGGCGGTGAGGGCATCGGGGTCAGCACGGCATGAGGCCACCCCTGATTAAAACATGCCAGGTGAGAGGCACCCACTTTGTCAGTCATCCTGATGGAGCCCAAAAAATGGATGCTCTGACTCATTCCCTTGAAAAGCGGATGAATAATTTGAAAATAGTGATATTTTTATTACGTACATATCATTTTTGTCAGAATATTTTCCAACAGTATCATTTTAGGATTTTTTGTCTTGTAATTACCCTGTTTTAAAACAAGATGTACTATTAGCGACACTTTGCTGAAGGGAAGCTAGCGCAATGAAGCTGTCTTGGCTACAGCTACACATCGAGGTGATTATCACAGAGCTAATCAAATACAAAGTTTTGGAGGACTCTGAAAACTTCAGTGGAACAGCTACAACATTTTTGAGCAAATACTGAAAACGGCTTTGGGGACAGTGTTTCCAGGTAGGTGCACAGCCGTCTGAGCCTGGCTCTGCAGGGACGCATGAGCTGGCTGGCACATGAGAACCCAGCTCCAGCAGATCAGCAGGAGACATACTATGCCTGACAGTGAAAGGCAGCACAGCACTTCATTATAGATTTTACATTGAACATACTGGTTCTGCTCGGGTTCGTGAGCACAGAGCATTGCTCTGCGGATGATGGATGACACCTTGTTTGTGCAAGGCATTTCTGTGCCTGGAAGTAAAAGCTGAGGACATCAATATTGAAGATATGCCAGCAGTTCAGTGTAGCCAGAGTATTTGGAAGTCTTGTTTTATGTCCGCTTATATTATTTTCTTAAGAGACTAATAGTCCATATGTTTGCCTACTGAGCTAAAAATAAGTAAAATGTTCAAAGTATTTTATACTGGACATGTCTTTTCTTTGGAAAAGTTAACTGACACAACTTTAAGCTATCGTGTACTATGTTGCTACAACAATGCTGCCTGAAAAATGCTTTTAATAATAAAGCATATATATTTTTCTTTATTATTTTATTCTAATAATAATAATGATAAAGCATATCATTATTTTTCTTAATAAGCACACTTAAGATCCTTCTCCCTGAAGTTAGATAGTTGTTATCCTATTGTATAAAAAAGAAACGCAAGGCAGCCAGAGGCTAAGAAGCTGTCTGATCAGAGGAGCTCCTTCAGAAAATTATATTATTTTAACTGATTATCTTAACTGATAATTCTTTATACTGTAGAAGTATGCTAGTAACCCACTCAGGACTGTGCCCGCTGTGGTGCGCAGGTGTTGGAGGAGGGAGTTCCCACCCACAGGAACTTGCACCATTAAAGCTCTCAGAAGTTGAGCAACTCCTTCGTGCCACTGGCCAGGCGAACGCTGTGCTGGCAGCCTCTCAGAGAACGAGGGAACTGGTGTTCTGCCGCTGTGGAGACGCAATGCTGTGCAGAGAATGAACTAAGAACTATCCCTGGTGTCTTTTGATAAAAAATATCCACTGATGAGACTTTATGCTAAGAATATACTTAGAGGCGGTTAATTGGAGAACGATGGAAAATGGAAAAGATTTAATAAATTATTGTAGCATACATCAGGTCAATAGTTTAATGATAATACCTCTGTCTCTATGACTATGAAGGACGTGCTGTGGGAGGCTTACAACTTCCATTAGTCCTTGATAAGCTAACATACATATCATTAGGATAAAATGTAAAAAAGGAAAAAGTAGAGCTGGGTTGAAAAATTGCAAAGCCCAGGGCTATATTGATTCATCATTATTACTGTAATTGCATTTCAGCTGCTTAGAAAATATAATGGCCAATTTCCACAACTTTGCAATTTAATACTATGGTTATGTCTTTTTTTAGATTACGCTGACATTTTTCTCTGGTCATTTCATAACTCTTTCCTTTTATTTCTAATTTTGAAATGTGTTTAGAAGTGACAGTCCTTCAGGGTTTCCTGCACCCTCAGACCTGCGTGTAAACAGCGCACGGGCAGGCTGCTGCCTTTAAACCCTCTGTGATGTCCTTTTGGGAAAAAAGAGGGGACAGCAGGCATGCCTCGCCTGGTTTGCATGCAGGGAAGAAGGTCACGTGGCCCAGTGACCACTGACGCTACTGTGCAAGTAGGGGAAAAACAGCTATCTTCTGTGACTGTGCAGAAGTGAAGCAGATATTTTAACCGGCCCCCAGGCTGCCATTTGGGACTTCGAGGCAGAATTTGAGAAAATGCAGGAACTGTGGAAACTTTGGTGCTGTTCAGGAAGCAGAATGCCGTACTGCAGCGTTCGTGACAGACTAACAAAGAAAACAGACTGACCTCCAAAAGCACGTTCCTGGGGTTGCTCCAGTGTTTCAGTCCTCCTCTTGGTGTTTTTTGCACTGGTGGAAATCAAAAGGCTGCTTTTGTGTCTTATCACTAGCCAAGTCAGGAGGGTCCTTACTGCACAAACAGCATCAAGGAGATTATTGCTGTATATCTGCCAAAACACTGACAGTGCTACCGGAACCAGGGTGCTCTTCCCAGCCTTTGACTTGTGACATCTGATAATCTGCACGGTTACATTCAGCACTGAACAACTTCCTCCCGTCCATGAATCATACCAAAGAAGGATCCTTTTAATAAAAGTTCCTTTTCCAGAAGCTTTTGTCTGGAGAAGTTCTCCACTTTGGATCTGATCTGAAGCCCGCTTGCCCAGGAACTTCATATGGCTCTGGATCAAACCTTGAAAGTGGAATTTTTCAGCAGAGCTCAGCAGCCTGCAAGCTGTTTTTAATGCTTTGCCTTACCTGTGCAAGGGGGCCCAGCTGTTACCCTGTGCAGCTGGGATCGGAAAGTTGTGATTTGCATTAAGATTTCAGATTTGACTTTTACTGTCGTGAAGTATTAAAGGCCTCCGGCATGTTGTACACAGGTGAACATATGCACTTTTTGGTTACTTGTTTAATTTCTATTCATTTGCCAGATTAAATTTAATTTGTATGTGTGCACATATAATTGTGTAAGTCAGTTATACGTACATAGTTAATATCACCAATATTTTGGGCAGAGGCTCCAATAGTTCACAGTGCTTTAGGAAATCAAATATGTAACGCACAATTGGTAAGGTAACAAAAAAAAACCCAGAAGAGGAATAGTGCTTCAAAACAGCTTGATGACAGATTCGAAGCCCACTGAGTCACTTGGTGTCTCGCTACCGCTGCTCTGGAGGAAGGTTGGCAAAGGAGGGGAAATAAACAGACGCCTTTGCAAAGGAATCATGTTTCAGTTGCCAAATGTTATCCTCCACTAAACAATCGGAGCAAACCTTGGATTTGACATGATTACTAGCGTTTTGTTCCGGTAGGTTGTTTTGCACAGCATGCTGGTGCTGGGGCTCCAGTCCGAGGGCCTGACTTGTGTAGGTGATGTTTGAGAAATAGAAATAATAAATAATTCATTTTAAAATGAGTAATTCAAAAGGTATGGCAAAAGAATGGTGAAAATGGCAGGTTCCGGGCAACCCGTCATGACATTTAAAGTGCAAATCAATAGTGCCCGACCAAATGTGAAAGCAGCACAGCCTATCCGTGCTGCCCTCCTGCTAGGGAGAACACGTCAGCGTGTGAGGAAGGCAGTGCTGGCCAGGGCAGCGCTGGGGACGAGCAGCGAGCAGCCAGCCTCCTCCGTGGAGCTGCAGGAAACCCTTCAGCTGTGCGGCTCGCTCCCCTCTCCCCTCCTGCGGGGTCACCGGCACCCCAATGCCAGTGCACACAGCTGGAAGGCGGGAAGTCGAAATGCGAATGGCGTGGTTTCTATTTTAGGCTACTTTACCATCTAAACCTGGACTCTGGCCTAGGTTTAGGAGGAGTTCCCTGTGGTCAAGGGAGAGAACTGAGACCCTTCAGAGCATCTAAATTAGTGACAATTGGATGTGTCCATCCCCCCTGCATCCCTCTGTCCTCCCACAGGCTGGGAATGCCTGATTCCCAGGGTTTCAGCGTAGTGTAAGCGTGGCTAACATAACCTGCTCTTAATATCAGTTGCGCTTGCGTTAATTGACAAGAATTACACTTGTCCTGCAGCGTCAAACTGTAATACACAGTAATCTCCCTAACGAGCATCGAGAAGCCAAAGCCAAGGGAACGGGTGAGGGGGTTGTGTGGGTTCCCGGCCACGGCCGCCCTGCTGTCCCTGTGGGGACCCCTTCTCGGGTCTGCCTCCCATCTGCGGCACTGGATGGGCCACCACAATTAAGTTAATAAGCTCTTCCTTACAGAAAAGGTGACTTATTTAACTAGCTGGTTGTCTTTCCGAGGAAAAACAACTGCCTTGCAGCCGGAGGCTTTCTTCCCCTCACAGGACAGCGTTACAGACTGTAGCTGTCCTTACACAACCACGGCCGGAGCCTGGCGCGGACGGGAGGCGCGGGATTCAGGGTGTAACGCTGCCCGTCCGCCTGCCGCGGCGCGGCCGTTTCGGTTTAAACGCAGCCCGTGGCTCCTGCTCCTGTGCCTCAGATCCAGACCTGCCGCCGAGCTCCTCGGGGCCGGCTCCGGCCGAGGGGGAGCACGCCCGGCAGGCGCAGCGCCGAGGGCCGGCGGCGGCGGGGCCCGGCGGGCAGGCAGCGCCTCG
>VYZW01034000.1:108925-120582 GCA_013401315.1 Balaeniceps rex | reverse complement strand
TGGGCAGAGCTCGGCTCGGTGCCTGGCTCGGGCATAGGTGGGGAGCAGGGGCAGGTGCCCGGTGCTGGCCTGCTGGAGGCCTTGAGGTGCAGCAGGAGGGGGAAAACTTGAAGGCTGTCGGCTTCAAAGCAGACAAAGGGAAGAGGGCTGCCCGGGCTTCGGCGACTCTAGCAGTACGTCCAGCGTTCGCCCCTGGTGTTCGTGAAGCTGCAGCGTGGCACCTGCCTCGCAGCAGTGCCGCCGTGGGTGCCTCGGTCCCGGCAGCGCGCACCTCACCCTGGACATCCCCGTGTCTGTGCGCCTCGGTGGATGGCGGGCAGCACAGGGCAGAGAACGTTTCTGATGCTGTGAAAACAAGTTTCCCTGGCAAAAGTCTGCTTTGTTGTATTCTTTGTCAGGGCTGTTGGGCTTTTACGTTGTGTGCCTGAAATCACAGGCTACGATGAATTAATTGCGTCCTTGTGGTGTAGGCCAAAGCTCTTGGGGGGAAAAAGCATATGATAGTGATCGGGGATGATTCTCTGTGTTGAGGATATCCCATACTCAGCTTTATTCTCTTCTCCGGATGAATAAGCTTTTTGTCAGGGGCCTGTCTCTTCCAAGATGTTTTTGATTTGGACTGGAGAGTTTGACGCTTGGCAGGCTTGAAATGAGACACTTGACATCATTTTTCCTTGTTGTGAACACACGCTTCTATGCGCAGTTTTCAGAATGACTCTAGAAACTCTAAGAGCCAAACTAAACATATGACAAGAACTGAAAAACACCTCGGCTTATTCCACTAAAAAGTGTGGGTTTCAAAGAAATTGTTTATCATTAAAAAAAAAAAAAAAGAAAATGCTCTTGTCAATATTCTAATCTTTAAAATCCCTTGAAAAGACACAATTATTTTAAGTTTTCTAAGCTGTCCAATATATTGGCATTGCTCTCGTGTAATTTTTTTCCTTTTTTTTTTTTTTCCCCCCATGAAAAATCGAACTCTTAATATGTTGGATGACGCAGTTTTTGCTGAAGCCCATAGGTGACATTCTCTGGAACCAAAAATGTTACTTTCTCACTTGCTGTCTAAACTGTGATCTTGTTCCTGAATCAGTATTGTTCAGCTGTAGGGACGCTTCTCTTGTTTTAATTGTTATTCTGCCCAGGCAATTAAATATGCATATAAGGAGACTTGTGATCTTGGATCTTAACAAGAACATAAATTTTTAGTACTATTTCAGAGAAATCATAATACTATAAAACCCCAAGAAATTAAAAGCTCTGATAACCTGCAGTTTTCATTTTTTTGTTAATATCTGAACTTCTTAAACAGTGCACATAATAATTTCTTTCAAATTACTCTAAGGTGTGACTTACAGTTAATTCCAGAAAGTTAATTGAAATATTTCTGAGCTTAAAAATGCTGTTGTAGAATAAAACGTGGTTTTGTGAGCACGTGGGAAACTGGCGGGGGAAAGGAAGGCTGTGTTTTGTAGGCTCGCCCTGTGTGCCTTATCTGGATGAGTACTGAGAGATTCTGCCACGTAAGCACCAAAAATATTCTCTTAATAGTATGTTGGCAGGATGTCTTTTGATTGCCTCTCCAGTTTGTAATGTCAGGAGATAGACTGTAAGCATTCAAAAAGACTGCAAAAGCAGAGTTCAGCCCAACTCTTCAGGAACCAGATTTAAATATCAAGCTCCCATATTAAACAATGTCCTAAAATGCTTTTTGTTGTTCTGGAAGATATATATGGCCTCTCAGTAAGGAACGGGGATGAAAGTACAGCACCACGTTACAGGTTTCTTCTGAGGCACATGCAGCTGGCACTTGGGTTTTCCCTTGAGGTTTGGCATTTGTGTGGTATATAGATTTCTTTGCAGAAATATATTTCCAGCCACTGTGTGTATGTGTGTTACAGTAAGGCTGTAGCCCCTTTTGTTATGCTTTTGGTTGATTGACCTTGTAAAACGCATCCTGTGCTGCTTTTGTTTTTCTGCTTGCTGAAGACAGGAACAAGTTATCACGATGCCAGCGTTGCCTCTGGATGAACTCCAGCTGACAGAAAGGGATCCCAAGACAGGGAAGCTGAGAACTTTACCGGCACTGGTGAGCTGTGTTTTTCCTGAAAGCCAAACAAGACCTTTAGCAAATAATTGTCATATACTCGGACCTGAGCAAAACTAGCCCTTGGTCCAGGATATGATGAAATTTGGTCAGCTTCCACGTTAAAGAAATTGTTTTCTTTGTGTTTTAGTGCATTCAGATAGTTGAGAATTTTATTTCAGTGATGGGTAAATGAAAACTTACTGTGTTCAACATCTGTAGTAAACTCTGTTCTCCCAGAACTCCTTATTCTTTTGAGGAACAGCCCGATTAGCAACGTAAACTTTGCTGCAATAGAGAGAATGCTTTGGGAGCTTTTGCAAACTGTTCTTGAAGTTTAGCTCTGAGCTATAGCACTGGGATAAGTCTGTCCACTTACTGTATTCGCGACGTCCTGCGCTGTGGCTTCAGCTTGGTGAAATCGGAAAACTAAATCCACAGTTACGCCTTTCGCCCAGAAATAAGAAGGTGTGGAGATTCTGGGCATATTGCAGAAGTGGGACCCGCCATTAATGCTGCTTGCTTGTGAGGAGGTTTTCCCTGGGCATACATTCTCTGTATTTGGTGGTCATGTCAGTTTGACTTCGTGGAATGTTGTGCAAGAACCAGTTCAGAGGAAAAAAGAGAGGGTGCAGGCCACATTTCAAATGCATGACATTAAGCTGTTGCTGTTTGTTTTGAAGGTGGGGGAGGATTGCTTTGCAAGGCTTTTGGTTAATAAAATGCAAGGAGCAACATCTACCAAATTATGAAGGTCTGAAAATATTGCTGATAAATAAGGATACAAACCCACCGATCTGCTGCCTTGAAAGATCAGAAAATGGAAAGTCACCAGGGAACTGAATGTCAAATTGTATTAAAGTGTAATTTTGTGTTGGTTTCCTAAAATTCAGTGAGCAGTGCAAATGGTAACTGGGCATTCCTGTCACTTGGTCTGTGTTTTTAATACAGTGTTTTGGCTTTCTGCAGCACCCAGAAATAAAAGCAGATCGGTCTTTTGTGCTATACAGACCGCCACCTGTTGTCAGAGACCCTGCTTTAGTGGAAGAATTCTTGGAGCGAGCAAAATTCATTGCAGATGACCTGAACTGGCTTCTGGCTTTGCCTCATGACAAATTTTGGTGCCAGGTAATAGGTGTTTTGTGGATACTGGAAAAAAAAAGCATGAACAATCCAAGTGCTTGTAAAAGCCACGAACTTTAAATTGTTTTCATAAAGACTTGTGTATGCTCATTATGTCGTTTGAAAAGCATTTTAATTTTAATTACTGTGCCTTAGAGTGCAAAGAAAGTAGTATTCCCCTATAGATTTTTCATTGTGGATTTTAAGAGGTTGCTTCTATTTGATGCATATGTGAATCCTTTTAGCATTCTTGAATGTTTTAGCTTGCTTCTAAATTTAAGTGAGTGCAACCTATGAATGTGTGACATTCCCTTCTTTCCATTTTCTTATCTCTCATTGTGCAAGGTAATATTTGATGAGACGCTTCAGAAATGTCTGGATTCCTACCTGTGCTATGCCCCTCGCAAGTTTGATGCGTTGTTGGATTGCCATCCAGAGGTGAATGACATGCAGAAATGTCTTCATCGGAGTGTCTTCCTGACTTTCCTCAGAATGTCCACTCACAAGGAGTCCAAGGTAAATATTTATTTGCTTTGCAAGTGCTCTGGGCTGTATAGCTCAGGGAAAAAGACAATTGGAGAAATTAAACATGTTTCTTACTTACATGTCCAACGGCGTTCCTCTCCCTGGCTATTTTTATCAGTCTGTTTCTCTGTGTGGAGATGATAACCACTCAGAGCTGAAGTATCTGAACTATGCAGTGATTTCTTAGGAAGGAGATCCAGGCAATCAACTAAGTAATAGCAGGTTAGCTATGTGTGGTGGTATGATACATAGCTGTAAGAGGAAAAAAGAGCAAGTTGGCCTTTGTACGGCTGCGTGGAACAGAGGCTTTTCAGGCCACCAGTAGCTGAGCGTTCGCTCCCTCAATGCCACTTCCTCTGTGCCATGCCGTGTCACGTAATCTGTGCTAATACTTGTCTCTCCTTGAACTTTCCCCAAGTTTTGGACACACAATGAAATTGCTCTAAATTACTGTTTTCTTGGCATCATAATAGAAAGACGTACTCAGCCCTAATTGCGTGAGTGCACTCCCATGAGCAACCGTGGACTTTTTTTTCCTGCCTTTGGGCAGGATGAGTGAGGCACCTTGTGTTTTAGCAGTTATTCCCTTGATATCCTCGTTGGTTCATGACGTATTATTTAGTGATGTACTGATTCTCTTGATTATCACAACGGTGACATTCAGGATGTTTTGAGGAAAGTTGTTGGAGTGGGAGTTGGAGGACTGGGGTGGGAACAGGTAGAAGGAATGCTGGAGCCTGCAGCTGGCACCACTTCAGCAAAAGTACTCGACACCTCTATGGTGTCTTTCATTCCAGGATCTGATTAAATCTTACCACTCCAATGAGGCAGACAAGTATTTGAAACCATTTTATAGTTGAGTAATTTGAAGAGAATGAATAGTCTGTTGTCATGCAGGCAGTCAGCAGGAGTTCTAGAAATTGAACCTAGCCAGCATAAAGCCCTGTCCCTCTGCTTTAGCAGGGAAAATGTGTGTACTACCTTTCACTGTGATTGAAAACATTTGCTATCATAGGCAAATTTGTCTTCTAAAAATCTGAAATCACGTTTTAGCTTGCTTGTTTCTCAGTGTCAAAGACGATGGAATTTTTGTTATCTAGAATTTTAGAAGAAATTCCTTTGATGTTATGAGTCACGTGTTTTTGACACAGTGTTCTAGCAGACAGGGTATAGAGCTGCAGTTCCTGGGTTTTTTTCCTACTTGTCACTGATGCAGTCGTCTTTGGTGCCTTGATTCTACTCTTCCAGGGTACAAATAATCTCAGGCTGTGATCTCACGTATATTTTTTCAGTGTCAGTGCCAGTTAAGCTTTTCCTATGCCTGGTTACTTATTCCTACTCCTGAGTTGTGTCAGCTCAGCTGTTTATTTGGCCATGTCACGAGCCAGGTCTGGGAACTGAATGAACTGTAGGTAGCTTTTTGTTTTAACTTTTAGGTTGATTGGTTCACTTCATGGTGTGGCCTGGCCCTGTGAGTGGTGCGAGGCCAGTGGGGTGGGTGGATGGTGTAGTGGCAGTGACAAGCAGCTGGGAACGTGGGGTAGAGGGCTCTGCAGAAGCTGGTGTAAGCAGAGTTGCTGCCTTCTATGAAACAAAATCCTTAATATACCTTTGAGAGACGTTTTTACAGGTGTCATAATGCTGGAGTTCTTGGAGTAAGACAAGGATTATCCTTGAAATTACCNCCCTTTTTTTTTTTTTTTTTTTTTCTTTCCCCTTTGTAGGATCATTTTATCACTCCCTCTGTCTTTGGAGAGATTATTTACAATAACTTCCTGTTCGACATCCCTAAGATTCTGGATCTCTGCGTGCTTTTTGGGAAGGGAAATGGTCTCCTGCTCCAGAAGATGATTGGTTAGTTTAAAGCCAAGGAACAACTTGCATTTAAGCTTTTGCTTACTTGTATAATGGCAAGTAACAAGTGGGGTTTTATACCAGTGTTACTGCTCTGAAAAGGAATTGTTCAGTAGCAACTAGAATCTATAATTTCTAGATCAATATTTAGATCGGGTTACTTTTTTCTTTTTTCTTGTGAACTTCATTTATGTCAAGGAAAGTATTGCGGCCTGCTGCCTAGCTGTCCTGAGCTGGGCTCGTGGCATTAGGTGTGAACCAAGGCTCAGTTATGCCTCAGCAGTTGTTTCCTATGCCAATTAAATGTGTCCTCAGCCACCGTAAGAGGACCATGAGGGCTCTGTAAAATCCTGGTAGAGATGGGAAGGGGAACAACTCTACTCCTGGGCAGGGAGGGAGGAGGGTTAGAAGATGAGCCACAGTCCAGCTGCTCATATGAGTGCTTTTGTTCCCGGAGTTGGGAGCCAAGTGAAGCGTGCAACATGAGGTAATCACTGGTCTATGAAGTGGGAGAACTTGAAATTTCAGTGCAGACATTGATTTATACAGTGCCTTCAAACCACAAAGCACTTCAGAGCGTTGCTCAAGCTGTGCTTATCCCTAGATTTCTCTGTATCTGTACAGACAGTCTTAGTGGCAAGTGTATGTTAAGTAACATCTCAGCTTTGGACGCTAGAACCTGCGTGATGAAGACAGGGCATATTGGTTTAGCTTCTGTATTTATCCTGTGCTCTCTTCACAAGGGAACCACTTGTGATCTAACATCCACCTGAGCACAGATGGAAGAGTACCTAACCTTGGATTAAGTGAGCTCTTCTTCCTCAGTTCTAACCCACTTTGCAGTTCATGTAATGAAACTTCTTCCTTTCTTTGGTAGTTATTTTTGTCTCATTTCCAAGTTGACTAACATGAGAAGCGTTAGAGATCATGAGATGCAGCCAAATTTCCAGACCAGAAGAGCTTAGATAAACCTTTGCATTTTTTAATCCCTTTATCCTTTTTCAGTAACTTCCACTCTAAATTCACCTGTCAAGCTTCAGAGGTGGAAGGAAGGCATGACAAGATAGATAGTTCTCTTTCAGATGTGAAGCTTAGATTATCTGGGTCTTAAAATATTCCAAAGAAGACCTAAGTGTATGAAACCTCATTTGAATTATACATATGCTCTAGAGTGCAATGCAATAATGCTGCATGCAAGTGACCATTGATTTGTTCACCTGATTATTTGCATTATGTTGTGACAGTAATGGCATGAGCAGTTCTGCAGTGTAAGTCATAACTTGATAAACTTTAGGTTCTTCTCAGGGTATAAATTTTTCTGAAACCTGTCTCATAACTCTTACCCGTGCTCTGTCCTTGCTGGAGAACTCTGTTAATTTTCATCGTCTGAACAGTAATTCACAGGAAAATAGGCAGCCTCTGTGCTTACTTGGTGAGGATTTATGGTACGCCATTACTCAGTGGAGTATTTTGTAAAGATAATGAAGTCCTAGTAATATAATAGCAGGTATTACTAAAGCCTCATTACCTTTAAGAAATATTCTGCAGAACATTTTCCAGTGTGTGCTGAACTGTTATCAGTAATTAAAAGTCAACTCCAGTTGTCAAATAACGAACTAGGAACGTTTAGCAATAGTATTTGCATTATTCATTGACTCAGCCTCTGGGGCGTGAATCATCTAACATCTCGTTTGCTCTGCTCTGATGAGCATATTCTCATTACCAGTTCTCCAGTAGCACTGAAGAGTTGATGGGCCAGCTTTATAGGAGTAGGCCCTGTGCATGAGTTGAGAAGTGAGCCTGTGCCCATGTCCTAAATGATTATTAGCTGTATCTGGAGGGGGGGGGTGTGTGTCAGTAATAATACAAGTACATCTTCTGGTGCAAATTTGCTTATTGGCATGAATGTCTGAACTAATGGGAAATGGTCTTCTTCCATTTCCAATTTTTTCTTCTCAGAAAATATCTTCACTCAGCAACCAAGTTACTTCGGTGACCTAGATGAAACTCTGCCCACTGTCCTCCAGGTACTGCTTTCCTGCTTGGCCCAGGGCTCAGATTCCATCTGGAAATGTGGCATAGCTCAGCGCGTGGAAGGGAGCAAATGTGGTCATAGGCAGGCAGATCGTATTTGCTGTTTCTTACTTTCTCTAGTTTATGCTCATGTGTGTCAGGTAGGTTTTGAACCTTTATCTAAAACTATTACTTGATGACTATTTCCTGTTACCTTCCTTCAGCTTCTGGTCTTCTCTGCAGTTAATCTCAAGGAATTTTCATTAGGCAGTTCAAAAAGTATTCTTTGTATCCCCCGCCCCCAAGCAGGGGAAGCATTGAAACTTAAAACCAACAAAATAGAGACCGTGAGAGGTAGCTAAGACTTGATATAGTAGAATGGGTTAGTGTTAACACTGCAGGTTCTCGGGAATAAATGAAAATCTGTTGGAAGGGGTGCATTGTTGCCGTACAAAAGGTATTTAGCACCTCTCCATGTCTAAGGTTTCATTTTCATAAGCAGCCTTTATATTCCCCAGACTCGGTAAGCAGGATTCACATTTAATCTGAGGCGGAAATCAAGGTGCCTTGACATCTTTGTACCCTGAAAATGTCATGTTTATGTCCTCAAAAAGCTCACCAATGCACAAAAATAAACAAACCCAAGATACTGTTTACCCCAAGACACCTATAATGTCACTCGACTTTTTGAAAGCCCACGTTCTTCTTTTTTTTCTGTGTGTTAAGAAACTGTTAGAGGTAAATCTCAGAGGTGATATTACATTTAAAAAATATTCTAGGATGCACAACCAAACTTTCAAATGAATTACTGGGAAGGACAGCAGAGATTCCATTTGCTTTTCATGTTGTACCACGACAGAGCAGTTTCTCTGCAGAACACTGGTTTCTTCGCTGTGTGTTTTGGTAACCATTGCAGGGTGATACCAGTGTATCTCACGTGTATGGATGTAACAGCTCAAACAAAGATGTGTCATTACTGATCCATAAAACTATTTATGTGCTTACACTGTCACTGAAAGGAGTTGATACCTGTGCAGGCTTAGGAGCTTACATGCCCTGTAGAATAGTAATATTAACCCCAAGTATGCAACTTTGGTACCTTTAGCCACCCATTCACATATCTCTGGGAGGAGGGTTTGACAAATCTCTCAAGGTGCAAATGTAGAAGAGTTGCTTTTAAGTTGGTCCTACACCAAAGGTTGTTAGCAATCTGGAACCTAATTCTATCAGCTTCTCCCCAGATTCTTTCTCTATAAACAAGAGCCACAAAATCTGTCCTGCTAACCTCAGGGGAGAGGGCAGGAAGGCTTTGGGACTAGCTCAGAAGCAGGAGGTGGTATTAACTTCCCAGGTGTCCCACTACTCCCTCGCAAATAGGGATCCCGAATGGCCTCGCAGTGTTGGCCTTGCTGGCTGATTTTTCTCACAGAGCTAAGGATTTGGATTAGCTGCAATCCCTGTCTCAGCACCACAATCATATGCAGCTGCACTGAAATTACTTGCAAGTTGCATGGAGTTTCAGAAATGCAGTGTGGCCCTTCCTGCTGTAGACTGCAAGAGTCTGTTGCAGCTTTCGTCTTACACAGCTCCATGCTGTATGGAAATAGTCCCATATTGCATATGTGATCATAGCAGAAATTGTTAACAAGATAAAGCATGTCCCACTGCTTTCTCCTGTCTGTTTTTACTGTTAACACTGTTCTGTTCTCTTGATTTAGGTGTTCAACAATATTTTGCATAAGTGTGGTTTGCAGTGTGAAGGAGCCTCTGCTGAGCCCCAGAAATTGGAAGAAAAAGTAAACGTGACTCCAGGGAACATGCCCCTCCAGGTAGAACTGTTGCTCCTTGCACTTTGCTGTTTATAGTCCTGCAGACCGAACAGTCCATGGAGCAATAAGACCACAGAGGGTCATTCTGTTCCCAAATACTGGTGGCTCATACAGCACATGGTTCCACGTCATTGTTTCAATGTTTGTCGTATGACTTGATGATAACATGAGTTGGTTGCTTTGCTCATGTGCATTTCAACCATATCCATTGTATCGTGGGTTCTTTTTAAACCTGGCATTTTTTCGCTTAACCAGCTTTTAAGTAATGTAACAGAGTATCTGGCAGAAATCTCCATGTAACCCTGACAGTGATCAGAGTTGATTTCTCCCCCCTGCCCCTTCAGAAAAGTTTGTTTAACAACAGTGTACTTTAGTTAATTAAGAGGGTTTTTTTGTGCTGGGTGCTGTACAAAGGCAGGCCCCATGTCAGTGAGCATGGTCTTCTACAAAATCTTAGTTATACAGTTTGTGTGTGGGAGTTGTTACAGCTACCCTGGAAATGCATCTTGCACTGGAATGGACCACTGAAATCGTCCCTTTAATTCCTGTATTACTGCTATGCAGTGCTTCCAGCTGGATGGGGAAGACTACTATATGTGGAGGTTATATTGAAGACAAAGCCACTGTCCAAAACAGGATATGATGAGGAGTCTAGTAATTTCGCAGAATCTTTAATGAGACTGAGCAGTTGGGATTGCATTATAGATCTTTAAAGGGTAGAAGTTTTAATAGAGACATTGTCTCTGCCTCTAGACCCAGTAACTTGTAATGTGTTTATGATTGATAGCAGAGTCTCTTTGTGCAGTCAGGAAAAAGGCTTGGTCTGAACATGATTTGTCCCTGTTAGTGAGTTATACTATGTTCCTAGGAAAAGTCATCTGGCTTTTCTCTCAGTAATTGCTCTTTCTCTCTCAGGAGCTGAAGGATATTNTTTTGCTTTTGTTTCCAATCATGTTGCAGACCTCTGAAGTCTTACAGCTGCCTGTGGTTTATGGACCACAGGTTGAGTAATGCTGCTCTGGGGTGTGTAGGTTTCTGTCCTCTTTGGATGTTGTCGTTGAGTTGGTTATTGAAAGAAGAGCAGATTGGTGGACTGCCGGTGGCTGTTTGGATTGGCAAGCAGCACTGCTTACATGCTTGGTTACTCAGAGGAGGAAAGCCTTTTGCTTTTAATTGTACTGTTGATGTCAGAGATGTGCTAAAATAGTCTTGATCTCTGTGCAGTGGGACAACAGCAACATTTTCATTACTTCTCAATATGGACTAATGACTGGGTCTTTGGAGTGTGAGGAGGGAAAACTGATTTACGTGTCATCTTTTTGGAACCTCTATGAGTCTGAATCAATCTCCTGGCACTTGCTAATTTCTGTCCCTGACTAAAAGTATCAACCAGCTTCTGCTACATTTGCCTCAAGGATACTCATTTAACATGTTTGGCTCTTAATATGAGATGTGGACATAATGTTCCTAATGGAGCTTCTGCTCATCGGTTCAGCAGGCTTGGCTTTTGTGCAAAGTGCTGTAAACCATTATTTGTAACATCTAGCTACTGATAAAGCAGTACTGGCTGTTACTCTGCGTTTCTCCGCATCTCTTGGTGCTCTGTCCCTGAAGGAAAGCATCTGTGTGGGCTGCCTGGCATGTAAAATGTGGAACTGGACCAAACTAACTTTCTTTGTTTCCTCCCTGTCCCATCCTATTGAAACATCCTCTTAGGCTTTCTGCATATTGGATACCTTCATCTAAATGCCCACCTAGAGCAGAGCTGAATAGCAAGACTAGTAAGACTTTATTGGAAATCATGTCCTGTTTCATATCCAGTTTTTAGCATACAGCAAGATAGGGCCATAAGGATATTGGAGTGGGAGGCAGTGTTTCGAGAGGGACTCCAGCATATCAGCTCTTTGCAGACTGCAAATTTGTGTTGGGGATGTTTCTCAGTTGGGCAGATTGTTATTCTGTTGAGTAGTATGATGCTTTTCAAATGCATTTCTTTGCCTACGTCTTCAAAGACACCTTGATGGTCTCCTTAGAGTGCTGCTGTTTGTCTATTGCGTATTTGCTTGCTTGTGTTTCAGGGAACAAGTAACAAAATGGGGTAATGCTAATGAGTACTGCTAGTGAGGAGAATTTAATGAAATTAACCATTTGAGTTGTCTTTTAGCAAATGATTTTTGAATCCTCAGTTGACAGTTACTGTTTTGTTGCTCCTTTCTACAGGCTAGCTT
>VYZW01034000.1:59831-108663 GCA_013401315.1 Balaeniceps rex | reverse complement strand
CCTTTCTACAGGCTAGCTTCGTTTTACGAATTGGCAATTCCTGAGCTGGAATCTGCAATTAAGAAGAGGCATTATGAGGATAACAGGTGAAAATGTCTGCAAAGGCTTGCATTTTCTTTTCAATAAAAGTCACCCAGGGCTTAGTTAAAAATTCACTTCATGTTGCTTTACCCACCTCTGCAGAGTCTTTCTATCTTTTTTTAATGCTGTTTCTAACAACTCTGAAGAGATGGCTTTTCTAATTCCAAATTTTCCTGGGCAGTGGGGTGACTAATGATTTCTTTTGCTGCTGTCTAAGAAGAAACTTGATGGGAGATGCATTCAAATTGTAACAAAGTGTGAAAACATGAATGCTATCTCTATGTATAGATTGGTCTCATTTTAAGGTGCAGACTATGCTGGTACAGTTGAGATATCATGCGTCTAGCTGTTGGGACAATTGGTGATTGAGACCAACTTCATTTAGAGCATGGATTTTTCCTTAATGGGTATGAAATGGTTCTAATCTCTGGTCCTTGTAGCAAAGAAATGATTCTGCTAATGAAACCCCTCCTCTGGAGTAAAGGTGTGTTAAAGATTCGGATTTCTTGTGCTGACTCCAACAGTGTCTTCTTTTATTCTCTCTGAAGTGTTTTTGCTGATTTGTGGAGGAGAATTTCACATTCCAGGAAGAAGGTGGTAGAAGCTTTTCACATCCTAATAAATCAAGTCTGTCTGCAGCCCATCTTAGAAAGCAGGTATTGGCACTTGAGCTCTGTGATACTAGCCAGTTATTTGATTGCCATTGTGGGGGACGTTGTTTCCTTGTTTTCAGATTTACTGGAGGAAATGAACAGATACAGAACAGAATCTGTGTTGGGTTCGTAGCTAAGATCAGAAGTCTGTTGTCCTGCATAGCAGGAATGTCCCAGATGAAGCTGTATGATCCAGAATTGGTGTGATGAGCTGTGTGTTGACTCCACTAAAGTGGGGTAAGGCTGTGGTCCAGCAAGCTTTCTAACCTCAGTTTATGGCTAAGTTGCAAATTCTAGTGCTGAGACACCATAGTAAAAGTGATGCAGTGTTAGATCAGTGAAAACAGTCGTTTTAAATCTAGATGCTGGTGCCTTTACTTAGTCCTACTCCCGCTCCTATTGTGAAAATTGTTCTGAGTAATCTGAAAATGAGGGCAAGTATAACTATCCTTATTTTAAAATAGAGAAATGAAGTGAAATGACCCAAAATCATGCTGCATATTGGGGACAGAGCCAAGAACCTGGATCTTGATTGGAAGGCCAGTGCTGTCTTGGGCTGGTCTCTCTTTGCCTGTACTCGTTACAGGTTTCCTAGATCACTGGTCTCTGTGGCTCCTGTTCTGCTTGAATATTTTCCCTGGTTTGATATCAGGAGAGTTGTCCAAGAAGATGAGGAGGGTCTGTTGGTGGAATTCCTTATGAGAGACCTGGATTTGCTTCCTTGACTTCCTCTGTGACCTGGACTAAATCACCCAATCTGTCTGTGCTATAAGTCCAATCCTTAAAGGACCAACGGTAGCCTTGCCTTACCCTTGCTTGCCTGAGTACTGCCTTTCAGTACCCACCAGAATATTGAAAGTATAAAGGAACCAAAGAGTGTAATGTGTTCAGATTCCACGGTATTAAGGACTATGTATACTTCAGAGGTGCTAAAGGACAGCTCCAGACACTCATTGCCAGTTTGACAAGAGCTGAGGCTACTGTGAAAATAGTATGTCTGGCTTCTAGGGAAATACCTTTTTCTTAACACTGATCTGCTGCAGAGGGCATTCTGTCTTGCTGTGAGGCTTGATGCATCAGCAGCAATGGGAAGTTTAGGCATTATAACACAAAGGTTGCAATAGGAGTTTGCTTGGCATGTGTTCTTACATAGGTGAGCACATATTTTCTGGGAGGTTCACTGGTAGAATCCCAAGACATATAATAAGAGTGCAATTACAAAAGCGCTACACACCCTTTTCTGCTTATTGCAAGTCTGAGGCATCAAACTATGAGTTGTAAAGTCTATCAGAAGTCCTGTAATTCTAACTGTGATACAGCTTTAGATATAGCTGGCTGAAATGTTTGCTGAAGCCATAAAATAAACTTGTTTCCATTTGACCCTTTGCTCCTGTGAAAGCCAAAAAGCGGACTAAAAATCTATTTTCAAATGGGATTTTCCCTCGATGTATGAATGTGACTAGTTTGGCTAGTGAGGCAGAATGTGGAGATTGTGCAATGCGGTAGGCTTACCACTGAGTTTTTCACTCTGTCGTGCCATTGTTTTCTGCAGCTGTGAGAACATTCAGCCTTTTATTGAGGAATTTCTACAGATCTTCACTTCGGTGCTTCAGGAAAGGAGGTAAGTCTGGCTGAAAGAGGTCCAAAGGGAGGGTGAGCTTGCCTTCCTCTTCCATTCTTTACAACAGAGTTGCCCGAGACATTATTATGAGGCATTACGATGCATTTGGGAGTTAGAAATCATTCTAACTAGTTGTGAGAACTGCTGTGGGAGGATTTCAGACTGCAGTACAGACTTTAACAGTAAAGGTGAGGAGGATGTTGCATGACGCTGGAGAATGTTATTCTTCACTCTCTTTAATCCAGGCTTTCAAAGTGGAACGTAGCAATTTAGCCATTAGCTACCTTGACAAGTTAGGCTATTATTACTGATCTGTGCTTTTCAACTGGGGTGACCAGACCAGAAAGATATTAAGTGCTAATGCTGAAGGTGCAAAGTGAATAAGTGGCAGAACTGGGAATTTGATCTTGTCCTCGTGACGATGCTGTCATTCTGATCATGTTCAAGTCATAAACCATATTTTCTCTGTAATGCGTCACTGGGTTACAGGTCTCAACATCATGAGGAGTGTTGCAGCTGGCTCTGATGGCTTGGGGGGAAGTGTTGCTGCAGTATAATGGGGGCAAAATCAGACATGGCAACCCATGCTGGAATTCAGTACTGGCTGAGAGGTTGTATGTGTTCCTACCTGAGCAGTGAGGAAGTCAAAGTGGCATAGCAGGGATGGTGGTGTGTGACAGGTCTGCTGCTAATTTATTCTTGAGTTCAACTGATTAGACTTGCTTCTGCGTTTTCAGATTTCTCCGTGACTATGATGAGCTGTTTCCTGTTGAGGATGATGTCAGTCTGCTTCAGCAAGCATCCTCCACACTGTATCCTTTGCTGTCACCTTGGGGTTTTGCAGACCTGGCTGCTCTTAGATTCCTTCATGCCAGTGGCATTTCCAGTGTTGCTGCCTCTGGTTAAGCTGCATGACTGGCAGTGAGTGATGGAAAGTTGTCTCTTAAAGAAAGAAAGGGGGGAATGTTAATGTAGGCACAGGCTTGGGTGTCACTGAAAATTGCATAGTTGCTTCAAGGTGGGGTCTGAATACGTGCATCTAGAAATGTCCTTAATGCTGTCCTCTTAGAGATGAGACCAGGACAGCCTATATCCTCCAAGCAGTGGAAAGTGCGTGGGAAGGGGTAGACAGGAAAAAAGCACAAGTCATTACAGATCCAACAGTACCAGGAGCATCTAATGGAGCATCAGCAGTAGTGGAGAGCACTGCTGAGGGCATGGAAGAGCTTGGGGCTGCATGTGCATCAGAGGATGAGGTGAGTAGAGCTGTGTGGATAGGACTTGGTTCTGCTCTTTCTGTCCTTACTTCATTTGTCTGTGAAGAGAGGATTGGTTTGCTCAGTTGTGGGGATTACATGAGATTTAGTCTCATTTCTTACCTTTGCTAGATTTCAGTGCAGCCCCATGTGCCTTGTGACATGAGAAACAAAGCTACACCTGAATTCCAGCTTTATCTTTGAGCAAATTGCTTCTAACTCCCATTGGCTTGGGTTTCCTGTTGCTGTGGTTTATTTAAATACTGTGCCTCATCACTGTAGTTCATGTGCATATTTTTTAAATGCACAGCTTGTATGTTATTTGAGGAAGGCATTCTCCAGAGAAGAATCCTTGCTGACACAAGGACAGACAAAAGTAGTTGTGTGCCCAAGTCTGTGTCACAGAGCTTGTGTAGTATAAACAACTTAGCTGATTTCTCTTCTTTTGACTTCAGTCTTTGACTTCTTTGTGTTTAAATTCTGATAACCCAGACTGCTCCTTTCCCTTTCTTAATGTGCATACCTGCCATCCCTCAGCTGCTGTCTCTTTCCAGTAATGCCACCAATTCTGTTTGGTATATGTAGTGTGCCAGTGCAGCTGCTGCGCCCGTTGTCAAGGTGTCGGGGGTGGAGCTGGACTCTCTGATCTCTCAAGTGAAAGACCTGCTGCCAGACCTTGGTGAGGGCTTCATCCTGGCCTGCCTGGAAGAGTATAGTTATAACGCGGAGCAAGTGATCAACAACATTCTAGAAGATAAACTGGTGCCATACTTGGATAAGCTGGACCGAACAATGCAAAGGTGTGAGACAACTTCTGGCACAGCTTTGATGCCTTTTGTTTTTATGTTTGTGGGTTAGCATTTAGCATCATTCTTATTGAAGGTTAGACACTTGTAGAGCTCTAAGAAGTTGCATGTGCATTTTCTTGGGGTAGCTAGTTGCAGTGAGAGCTTCTCATTGCCATCTGCCACTAGCTTTCTGCCCTCATTGTGTCCCTGCAGAGGACTGGAACATTCACTGTTCAGCATTTCCACAGAGCAGATGCTGGGTTGTGTTTTGTGATGGGGGGACAAAAATACTTGTACGTTAAACATTCAAATAAGAACCATTAAAATTCCATCATGGGGACATTGGCTTAGCCTGGGCTGGGCAATAGAATGTGTTGCCTTCAAAAGTTATTTTGCTGCAGAGGACAGGGTCATAGGTATTAAAATCCCAGCTGTCCTGCAGGAAAGGGCATCTTCAAAGGAACTAATTCAGCTGAAATTCAACCTGCAGGGTCAAATACAGTATTTGAAAGGCTACTGTTTTGCGATTGAAGATAGACCAGAGAGTGATTGGGAATGGCAATTTAGATCCATTTTTATCTACCCTTTGACAAACTTGCCAGGCTTTAGCTTGCTTCTCTGGGTTGTACATGGAGTGTAGGGTTTATAGCTGGCAGTGGAATTGAGTTGTTTTAGTTTGCCTGCAGCTGCTAGCATGTGTTTGTGCTGCAACAGCAGTTTCTGACTGAGTATCAGGATGTGAATGTGCTGTTTGTTCACATTTCATGGAGTAATGGGCAGACTGTCTCATTGTTGCATTAAAAAAGGAAAGCATCTTTATCAGAAAAACGATGTAAAAAAGTCTTACTTTTGCAACAATCTTCATGCTCTCACAGTCAGATCTGATGACTTTGGCACAAATGATGTGGGGTGGGCTTTTGGAAGGGTTGTTTTTTTCTGCAAAGCCAGCAATTACAGAAGATAGGGCTGGATTTTTTTCCCCTGCCTTTTGCATCTTGAAACAAAACTGTCAGTTCAATAGCAAATGTAGAATTTTGATCACTGCTGATTTTAGAAGTGAGCACAGCAGCATTTTCAGATGCCCAGCTGAGCTAACAGCACCAACGGGATGAATGTAAAAGTAATGGTCTTTTGACTTATAAGTTGAACAAACATAAACCTGGAACCCTGAGAAAGAATTAAGAAGGAACCATAGGGAGATAAATATCCTGAAATCAACAGTGGCAAATTATTGGAATTTTTTCCAGCATGTAATTCATCATACTTAGTGTTTGGCTTTACTGAGTCACTGTTTTGAGACCAGGCAGTCTGTTAAATATTCCAAGCTCCTGTACAGTTTTACTTAAATGAACAGAAGAATTTTCTTTTTGCTTTCTGTAAGCTGCTTTAGTTTCCCAACAAAGATAAGCTTCAAAAACTGTGCCTTTTACCTTAGACCTAGACCACTGCCATGTAGTGGTCGTGCATGTACTATAGTGCGGCTGTGAAGTGAAGGAATAGCGATCTATGACCCAGTCAGCCAGCACCATGAAGAGGATCTTGGCATGCTGTGGATGTCTTTGAGACCGACAAAGAATAAACCAAAGTCTTAGGAAGGAGAGGACTTGGCCTTCCTCAGTTCACCTTTGTTTTTACTCTCTCTGTGGTTTTTTTGTTAACAGACAGCTGAAGCCAGACCCTACTCCTCTAGTCACTTCTCGCTATAATGTTTTCCAGAATGATGAGTTTGATGTTTTCAGTAGGGATTCAGTGGATGTTTCTCGGATACAAAAAGGCAAGCGGTGAGTATTGTGCGCCCTTAATTAACCCTGTCTGTCAGGAGGAATAAATATCTGTGAACCTGCAAATTTATTTCTCGTTACAAACCTCCTGCAGGAATTTGTTGGCAGGGGGTAAGGCTTATCAGAAATGTTTCCCACCTGTTTCTTCTGTTTCTCTGGGAAAGTAAAATGAAATATTATTAGGGGGTTGTTTTCAGTTAGTGTTTTTCCTAATGGGCTTTCCTCTGTATGCTGCTAGAGATTGCTCAGCCAAGCTCATTTGTAATGTCAGGCTCTTGCCTCTTGGTCTTAATGTTAAACTTGTGCTGAACAGCAAACCTTGAAAAGCAACCATCTCTATGAGCCTGGGATTGTGACTCAGTTCTGAGAATAAATAATGATTTGGTTTAGATCCAAGTGAAGCTTCAATATCCATCTACTTCAAAGTCTGATAACACTCAGTGGATTAGACTACTTTTGTTGTTCCTGCTGCTGTAAGCTTCCTGCAGAAGGGCATTTACTTTGCTTTCTGCCTAGTTTGGCATCTTGTGCTGTGCCACGCTCCATGCAAATTTAGGTTAGGGCATTGCGCTGCTGCCTCCCATTGATGTCAACTGTATCTCTATAATATGGTTGACTTGTTTCAGATTCTTTTTAAACACTTTCTCTAACCAGCCAACTGTGATCTTTATGTTGGTATTTACACAGAACATAAATAAAAGTCTGGCTGGAGATTGAGCCACATGACCCTGGGAGCTCCCAGTTAAGGTTTTGGTTGCAAAGCTGCATCAAACTCTCAGGAGAAAGCCACTTTTGTCCCGAAGTCCAGTCGAACAGCTTCTCAGCAACAGTGCTATAGTGTTTATACTGTCTCAGCTAGGCAAGAAGATAATTTCTTTTCTCTCTGGACAAGGCAATGACTTTTGAAGTGGCCGTAGCTAAGAATTCACAGACACAATCTCTCTCCTTTCTCATCGTGTTGGGTTGCTCGGAGTGCAGGCAGGCAGGCACCTTGTGAGCAGGAGCCTTGTGCACAGGTCTCCTTGGTTATCTTCCATCTCCTGAAGTCTTGCACATGTGGGTGGCTGCTGCAGCAGCTGGACAAAGCCAGGGAGCACTGTCTGAGTTCAGCATGGTGTATCCAGTGCATGGAATAACCCTGCTGGGACCTCCCTCTGCAGATTGCTTAGAGAGCTTTAAAGGTTGTAAGTCATCCCTGAGCTGGGTTGTGGGACCCTGCTCCCATGGCATTGCCCTCCAGCTGCTGCCAGGGAGGCTGTGTCTTCTCTCCAATGGTAACATCACTCCCTGACAAAGTTGTCATCTCTTCTGCTGTACTGTTACGTGACCTTTTGGGATTATCGTCTTACTGCTTCTGTTCCTGGTGTCTCTTAGCCTCCCTCAGGCTATGTCTTAATTTCAAAACAGTTCTTACACTGAGAACACTCTCTCTGTAGGACTCCAGACACATTATTTATGTTTTGAGTGGTTTTTAAAACCTGGAGGGATCAGGTTTTATGTACACCCTATGCCCAAATTTGACCATATCTAACTAAATCAAAGGATAAACTATAGTACCTTGCTCTCTAGGATTTAACGTTCAGAACTCTGTAAATGTGAAAAGTGTTCTTTCAGCACTAAAAGTGCAACTTCCTCAGTCCTTGTTCCACAACAAGAAGCCTGATGCTTTACCCAAGCGTTGGGGTAACAGGGTTCTCCTAGCCTAGTTTGAGATCTGCTTTGGATTTGAGTTGTATCAATAGGGTGAGGGTGTTTTTTTCTTCTTTCTCCTTCTTAAAATCTTTTGCTCACCAAATTCTGTTTGTGTTTAGAGTGCTGTTGCTGCCTAAGCATGATGTAGCAATAGTGCTTCAAGAACCAGATCAGGTTGGGTCCCATTGTGCTAGCTGCTATGCGGATAAGCGTAAGCAGTTTGGGGCAGGGACTGTTAATGTGAAAGAGAAAGCCACGCCAGGATGAGGAGGGAAACAAGCATGAGGAAATTAACATACTAGCATATACCTGATTCTCTGCTGATCCTGAAAAGTGATCTCACCTGCATCTGCCTGTCCAGCCATAATTGCTAGCTGAATCTGTCTCTTGAAGTCAGAGCATGTCCTGAACACCATGGGACTAGAGGAGTTATCCCACTGTTTTTCGTGGAATTGGTGTCTGAAACGTTTCATTGCAGCTCTTCTGCAGTCATCAGACCAGCTCAACAGGAAACAATTATCAAATACTTAGTTCAGTCTCATGCTGAATACCAGCAGAAGATGTTATCCCAGCCTAGGTATGCGTGAACTAACCACATGCTTTGTTAGGGCATTTTGCAGCTAAATACAGGCATGTAACAGAGTGAGTCATGGAAGAGAGGGGAACCACATCTATCTGTAATGTTACTTTGTTTTGAGATTCTTAATGAAAATCAGGCTGTTTAGATCATTTCCCCACTGCTTGCTAGTATGTCATATAAGTCTATCCATTCTTGAGTCACTGACAGTCTGTCTTGGACGGGTTCTTTCTCTGATAATACCCAGATGCCAGATAGACCACTGATGCATGTTCCTCCTAGACTTTGAGGGCTGCAGATTGTCCTGTGAATACTTGACAGTGGAATCCCTTGTTGCTTTGCTGTAAGTGTGTACTTGGCTGGTCTGAAAAATGGGACTTCAAAGAGTTTATGCTTGTGCAGCTTGAGACAGAGCATCTCAGTGGCTGCTTTCTAATACTGCTGTCAAAATTCTGTTTCTTGGTCTTCCCTTCTTTAAAATGACTATAATTTACTTGCCTCCTAAATTTAAAAAAAAAATTGTACATGCAGTGCTTTGAGATAGGTTGAATAAAAATCACGAGTCTACTCTGTTTTGTTCTTTTCATTGTTAGTTGTGCTTGTTCTAATCCTTACTTGCTACACTGGTAATTTTTGGGTCTCCCCATCTACAGTCATATTTTGCATCTCACATTTGTAAGCTGAGGTTCTTGACTATAGGAACATACATGTCTGTGCAGCAGTTACTCTAATGCAGCCCTGGTCCGTGATTTGCAGCTGTGCGTGCTACCGCAGTGAGACAATACTGCAGCATGGTGTTAGAGGGCACTCTGGGCCTTGCAGAGCCATCTCATAGATTGGAGTCTTAGCCCTAACAGCTTGCCATTCAAGATTCATGGGAATTCCTGTGTTATTTGGATCTTGGCCAAATTTCAGCTTGAGTATAATTGCATCTGACCTCCTGTAAAAGCTTCCTTTCTGTCTCAAATGACAGTGACGGTCTCCAATTCCTGTTCTTATCCGCTGTGTAATCTCGTTGGGCTTCTGTTTAAAAATTACTTTGTTCCAAGCTAGGGGTGGCCATTTTTAGTAGCTGGACAAACAGCCCTGTTATAAATCAGAGGGGAAATAGGTAGGCTTAAGTAGTGCTTGTGGAGTTTGAGATGAGACTTCTGTTGCTTCAGCTTCCACTTACTAACAGGAAAAAAAAGTGACTTATAGAGAAGATCTTTACCCTGCCTTTCTGTGTCTGCCTCTCCGTTTCCATGCTGTGGAGTGCAGGAGGGAGAAGGACACGACCAGGAGTTTGCTAAATGACAAACGCCTGGTTGCTGAGCAGAAGGAGCGCTACAGCCAGTACAGCGTGATTGTGGAGGAGATTCCTGTGCAGCAAGGAGAAGCTCAACTCTACAAGGAGGACTATGAGGATGAGTACGATGACACTTACGATGGAAACCAAGTGGGGGCAAATGATGCTGACTCAGATGATGAGCTGATCAGCAGGAGGTAGGTGCTGTGGCTTCAGTGAATGGGAGGTTGATGGGAATCACCAACTAGAGTTGTCTGGCTCGCACAAACCTGTTCAACTCTGGGGTTTGGCTCTGTTTCTCAATGAGGACGTGCATGCTTCAAACCACCCCTTTCACTGCTGCTGCTTCTGCTTTCTCTGTAACATGCAAGGATGGAGATTTGGGTCTCTCTTCTTCTCTTGGTAGGGAGTGTTGCCATGGCATGCATGCAGGATATTCTCAGGTTTCCACTTTCTGTGTCTGCAGGACTCTGCCATTGCCTCAACTAATCAACAAATCTAAGAGGGGAATTTGCCATTGTATTGAAACTTGCACTCGCCAGTGCTTCTGCTTATAGAAAACTATCCTGCAGCGGAGGAAAATGGGCTATGTTGAATAATCAGGATTGAGTGTAGCTGGGCAACATAAAATGGCTGGTTAGCAAAGGAAAACTTCAGAATTTGGAAAACTGTACAGCCAGACTTCTCCTTGCCAATCCCCTCTGACATCTCAGAGTGCTGATACCTGGAATTCAGTCCTTGATGGACTGCACAGCACTCTCCACAATGACTGACAGCTGGAGACAATTAGCTTTTAGAAAGGAAAGGGTTAGTTTGGGATGGGGGCTGTAGAATATTTATTTTAGAAATAAGAGCTAGAGATAGAAAACACACATTTTAAAAGCTGGCCTAACATTTCTGAAAGTGGCCTTTTAAATTGTAATGTATTATGAAGGTGTCACCGTTTCTAACCTCAAACCAAAATGCATCTTTGGGGTTCCTTTGTCCCTTTCACTCTTTCCCCCCCTGCCAAGCATGGTGAGGCTTCAATTTAAATCCTTTCTGTGGTTTGCCTGTAACAGTGTGGCACTCGGGTCTTTTCCCCTATTTCAGGTGCTCAGCGCTCACTGCTCCTAGAGAGGCAGTAGGAACAATTAGTGGATGTTACTGCTGAAAACTAGATCTATAGGTTTGAAGTAACAAAGGCTTTTCTGGTTTTACATTTATTTCTTTGACAGTGGAATGGTGGATCTGAATTCCAGTAGAATTTAAGCACACGCGCACACACACATATATATATATATTAAAGAAGAGCATATATAGATTAAAGAAGAGCTATAGGCATGCGGTAAATTCTGCCTCTACCTCCCAGGCCCTTTGCTGCTCTGCATGTTCAGGGTGGTTCATAAAGCTTGATGGATTTCTCCAAGTATTTCCCCCTGTATGAAACTGGGGCACAGCAATGAAATTGGGGCTCCGTGGATAACCACTGACCAGTCATAGAGGTTTTGGAGCACAGCACTCTCTCAGCATTAATGTTTCTGTCTGTGTTTGAGCTTGAGGTTTGAGGGTTTGTCTTTGTACAATAGATGTTCCCTGACTGGTGAGCTAAAGCCTAGCAAACTATACTCCTTACTGATGCCTTGTGGCTGTGCCTGGATCCCCTTATCCCCTTCTCCCAGAGGAAGCAGTTGTTTTCTTGGAGAGATTCCTTGTGAAGTTTCAGGTTTTTCCTGTTCCTTTTTTTAACTATTACTATTTTCAGAACAACTTCATAGTGAACATTCCCCAGTGAAGAATGTGTTTGTTAATTGCCCATAATAAGTGTGTCATTACCTACTGGCTTACCCCCCCTCAAAGAAGCAAGTCTATGAAATTTGTAGATTCTCATTTTTGAAAGATGTGATGCAAACAAAAAAGGATATGCTGTTCAGTGAAACGTTCATGGCTGTATTGTCTTCGTTGCTGACTGTTTGTGTCTTAATTCTCAGGCCATTCACAATTCCTCAGGTCCTGAGACCTAAAGGACAGGAGGAAGGACCCGAGGAAGAGGATGAAGAGGAGGAGGAGGAGGAAGCTGAAAAGGAAAGAACAAAGGTGATGTTTAGTTTGTGGTTGGAGTTGCATTAAGATTTACCATATTTCTTATCTGCTTCACCTGCAGAGTGAGGTGGAGCAGATTTCCTCTTTCAGAGAGTGAATCTTTTAACAGTAGCATGGAGACTGAGCTACTTTTCATAGTGGCTACTTCTGTGGTCTGCTGTGAAATGTCCCCTGAGTACAGCTATCCACTGCTTCCTAGGCTAACCATACTGGAGCAATGACACTTACTCTGTGGAGAGGTTTAATCTCGTTTATTCTATAGACTGGTGATGCAGAACACTTTGAGGGTCACTTACGCTCCGTTGTCATGGATATACTGGAAATAGTGATGTTGATGGTGTTGCTGGCAGAGGTAGGATGTGGGAAGAAGTCTCAGGCAGGTTTTCCAACAGGTTTTGTGTTTAGGGTCACTGACACCAATCCTGCTGGCTCAGCTGGAAGAGATGATGAACAATGAATTGACTCTGTTCCATGGTCCAACAGAATCACCTCCTGCTCTAGCCTTTTGCATGATGCTAATGAGTTTACTGACCTCTTTCTTTCCTTCCTTCCCATGGTAGGACCATTTTGTGCAGGACCCAGCTGTACTGCGGGAGAGAGCTGAAGCCAGGCGGCTGGCTTACCTTGTGAGGAAGGGGTAAGTAAGCATCTCCCTCTGTGGGGTGAAAATGTGGCTCTGCAGTTAGCAGGTGTTTTGCTGCTGACTGGAATTGTTGAGGGCATACCTGTTCCTTAACATTCCTGTACGTCAGTGTCACTACCATGCTGATGTTAACTTCCTCACCAACTTTTACTTCACTGCTGGTTGTTCTAACCCATCAAATGGGTAGGCATGTCCCTTTATCATAAGCAGCAGAACCCTGTGCAAGATAGAATCTTGGAGAGCACAGCTTCCCAGAGCTTGAACAGCTCCCACAGGGATTTCAGGACAGCTTAATAGCTGGCTTTAGCTGACAGACTCAATGTGTAGGAGGATGCAGTCACTGTGTGGCTAATGCTCATACTCGGCTATTGCAGAAGCCCTGCAGAGCTGGGGTGAGCCAAGGCTCAAGGCCTGACAGCTGAACTCCTCACACCCAGTTGTTTCTTGGGATTGGTATATTTTGTCCCCGAAGTGTGCAGTGTGCTTGTTGTGATGTCCTTTTTCTGTGTACTCCAGGCACAAGCATGACAGCTCTGCTGTTGTTGGGAATGTGAAGGGCCATGGGCAGAACCGGGAAACAGTGCAGGAACGGAGGAAGAAGGAAGCAAACAAAAGCACAAGAGCTAACCATAATCGACGAGTCATGGCTGACAGAAAGCGGAATAAAGGCATGATTCCTTCCTGAAAGACTCTTAGCACAGGTGTTGCATCATCCCCAGCCCTCTGCTTAGGAGGAGGCAGTTGTGCTCCGTTCCCTCGGCATTTGCTTTGCTCAGGGGACTGGATGTCGTGGTTCAATACCTGGCACTTCAGCTCATGCAGAATTGCATGCCCTGTGGGAGGGCTGCCAGTTCACAGAAAGGAACTGCCCTCCAGGCAGACCCTGCCTGCTCTTCAGTTTATAGGGAGACGTGTGTATGACGGTGGGCTGCACTGTGATGCATCGGACAGGCTGCACCAGCCATTCATTTCCTTCTGTACTATTTATAATTCTGAGAATTTTATTTTCATACTGGCTCCTTGCGCTATCTCTGCCACTCAAGCAGGCTTCCAGGCCATGCAGCAGGCTGCTCTGAGAGCAAGGCTTCCCTGGAACAGCTCTCGCAGCTTTCTGCTCCACTGAAATGCCTTATCCTGAAGTACACCTTGAAGGTTGACAGGAAAACCGTCAGGCTATTCCCGTTGCCGACAGATGCCCAGGAGTTCAGGTGAATAAGACCTTACCATCATTTTCTGTCCCTTGAGTGAGGCATGTGAAAACAGAACGTGCAAATAAATGATTCAAATCTTTTAGTTGGTGTTTTAGGCTCTTACAAACTGTATTGATCTTTAACTTGGAGGAATGTCAACAAGCCTTTTAATATGCTGTATCTGCAGGCAGTGAAATTCAGTTGCTGTTTTGTGTTGGTTTAGTGAAATGATATCTAGCCACAGCCACTGAGATTAAAGATACTTGAAAGTCAAGATCAGGGCATCCTAAGCAAGATGACAGTAGTACGGAAATCGGAGTTGAAGGCAGCAGGGTCAGAATCCCTGGGGAGCTGCCTCCTCAATAACTGCTTGTCACACTCTGTGAAGGAGAACTGCCCTTGATCATCACGTTTGCTGTTGGGCAGGCTGGGAGCTAATAGTAAACAGCAGTTTGTAGTTGCTGAAAGGACTTTCCCCATGCAGGGAGACACACAAATTACTGAGTTTACTTTGTAACCTGTTTGTAAGGTGCTCAAATGCCATGGCAATGGCTGCTACGCTATGCCTAGGTGAGCCTGGAGTATCTGCCAGCAGCTGGTGATAAAACTGTTCCAGTCGCCGTTGTCACAGAGCATTAGCATGTTTTTGGAGTGCTGTCCCCATCACGGAGACGAACTTTCAGGTAAACAATTAGGCTTTGCTTGGTTAATCTGCTCCACGTGCCATATCCCCACCACCAAGCTGTTTTTTCTAGTCCTGCAAAGGTGCCTGTGCTTGTCATCCGCATACTGAGTAAATTAGCAGTGGGTTATGTAGTGTTAGAGCTACCATTCCAGGGTAAACCTAGTGCTGCCTTTGCGCTTCCGAACACTGCAGAAGGAACGCTTTGGTAATAAGCTCTGTAGGCACGTACGTCGCTGCCTAGTTTTACGCAGAGGGCGGGGACTACAGGGCTGTGTGATCGGTGCTGCTGCCAAACACTATTGTGCTGGGCCTGTTTTCCGAAAGTGTAGAAATGGCTGTCACCATTGTGCAAATAAGATGAAGTCCTGAGTGCTCTGAGGACAAGGTTTTTCTTTGCATATCAGTACTGCCCAAACCCCCTAATGACGAGGCATAGAAAAAAGGGAATTATATTTACCAACTTCCCCAAATCCACTGTCAAGGGAAATCACCTGCTAGGATAACTGACTCTCTACTCTTCTGTAGCTACTGTTCTCTGGACTAATAGCTTAATTTACTCTCTGCCAGTCCGCTACAATGCTGTCTCCCCCTTCCCTACTGTATTCATCTTTAGTTCTTGCTTCTTAGAAGCTGCAAATCTCTATCACCTGCTCAGCATAGCGTGAAGCTATCAGCACTGCAGATAGAGCTGGTAGTAAAGCAGGCAGTCTTATACTGTATGAGATTATCCCAAGAAAGCTTAAAACATTCCTCTTAAGCATCTCTATAAAAGCACAGCTGTGACTGTGAAAGCTGTAGTTGTTTTTTGCTCAAAAAATACAAGCGCAATGTTTTTTAAGTCCTCTTCATGTTCTTAGAATAAATGTTTTACTCCTGACCCCTATTTGCAAACCCAATAAAGCTTCTTTCATTAGCACTGGCTCTAATTTGCTCAGCCTCATCCATTGCTAAAATTCCTCCTTATTTGTGAAAATATAGTGAGGAGGGAGAGATGTGGCTTCGCGGCTGGTACAGTGGGAAAGTGGGAAGAGCAGTTACTCAGCCAGATCTTCCTACAGCCACCTGAGAGCCCACAGTAATTAACTGAATCATTACCCCAAACAGTACCTGAATAGCCCTTCCCCGGGAAGAAAGAGGTGTTTGAAATGGCCGCTGAGAACAACAGGGATGGACTCTTCAGTGAAGTTGCTGATAATTACTCCTTCCCCTCTGACAGCCAGCTGCTGGAGCAGAGGCTGGAGCCGCACACACAGCCGTAGGGCTGAATGCTCCTTGCAGAGTGAAGTGATTCCTCTCCATTCTCAGCTGCTCCCCTTTGATCAGACAGGACAGAGGCAGGCCTGTAGTGTACTACACAAGCCTGACAAGACAGTTCTGCCCCTCAAGCCACTTGAAGAGCCAGAAGGCACAGAAATAGGTAGGAAAGAGATCTACATCCCATTTCAGTAGGTTTTGGACAAGCTAGAAGTTACACACCATCCCCACTTTCAGCCCAGCAGACTGATGGGCACACACCAGCACTTGCCTGCAGTAGTGAGGCAGGTTTCTCACTGGTTAAGGCAGGGGTGGCAGCAGCATCTGCGGCAACTGTGAAAGGATGACAGGTCAAGAACCAGCACAGTCCTGCATCAAAGATGTAAATGATTTACAAGAGCATGTAGATGGTTTTAAGTCACTAAACAAGACTAGAAGAGAGCAGACAGCTCCTTACCCCTCTCTTAAAGTTCTCATCAGGCAGAAGCCAAGGGTAGCATCAGTAGACCACAGCTGTATAAATGCTTTCAAGTCTTTTGAACCATTTTTAGGACGTTGTGATTCCTTACAGTGTCTTGAAACTAAGGTGTAGGGCCATATTTAAGGCATTCTCCATCTCCTAGATAAGGAGAAGTTACAAGCAGGCCAAAGGGTAAGTCAGGTGAACACACAGGCTTGAGACATGGACCAAGAATTTTTTTATTTTAGCACAGTAAGTTTGAGTACAGCAGCAGAACTCCTTGAGTCCATCTTGGTTTACATTGTATCAGTAGGTGGCTGATACAGTCTGGCTCGGAGTTGTTCAATCAGGAATCCATTTCCATTTTGATACAACCAGTTTCAGGAGACCGAATCCTTCTCTGCAGTGTCTTTTGCCACCCCAGGCTGGATCCTGCTGCTGAGCATTTCAATCTTCACTTTTCTCATACTTGTGCTTGATGTGTTTCCACAGTTTCTGTATGTAAAACAAACAAACAAAACAAACCCCAAATGGTAATCTTAACCAGCTTTTCAGTGGTCCTGGGATAAAGTTTCACTTTAAAATGCAAGTTATCATGAAACCTACATCCGCAAGAGGCAGTAGCAAGAGAGGAAAGAAGAGATTGTACGAAAACACATTCGCAAGTACCACCAGGGTACACAACAGCATGGGTACTGTCATCCTGTGTTTTCCTGCTAAGCGGGGGCACACCCTGCTCCACAACAGCAACAGTCCCACACAAAGGTTTCAGGAGGAGCAGCTAGACGGCAGCTGAGAAGCCACGAGCCTGCTCTGGGGGCAAGAAGCTGCTTTCTGCTGTGGAATGGACATGGTGGAACACTTTGTCCTCTTACTGCTTTGTCTGTCCCCTCCACCTTCCTACCCTTCTTTCAGGGCTTAGTGAGAACAGCACCCACTGATGCTGCTGTGCCTCAACTTGCCACGCTCGTCCTGCCCATGGAGGCGGTGGCAGATGGAGTCCTGTACCCAGGTCTGCGGGACAGGGAAGGCACACAGCAGGCTCCGTGGCTTTTAGACTAGACAGGGAGGAATCTGCAGACATCCCACTTCCCCTGTTCTCCTACTCTGTGAGCCAGAGATTATGAAAGTATTCCAGTCACATTGCCTCGGCTTCCCACTCAGACTGGGGAAGGCATTTTTGCTCCTAGAGATACAGGATGCACAGAAGAATCCTATTCCAGGCACTGAAATCTGCTGGCACAATGGAGAATGAGGGAGGCGCTGCGCAAGGGCAAGGCGCATGCCGTGCTTTGCCGTTTGTGTAGACAATGCTTTAGATTTTCAAAAAAAGTTAACTTTCTTGATAATTTGTTTTCAAACCCTACTTGAGAAAACATTAGCACGTAGAAAATTAATGCTACAATTAAAAAAAAGAGTTGAGTGCAAAGCTGAAGTTCAGATGTGATTTTATGTCAGCTTTTAACAAATGACTGTTGCTAAAAAGGAGGAGACAGGGACCCTGGTCTTGCTCTTACTGTATTTCCTCAGCTCACCCAGCCCCTGGTGAGTTACTTCAGGGCAGTGAAGATGTCACTTTGTGTGGTATCAGTTTTCAGCTGTTTTCAGGACCTGGTTCAGGAGGCCAAAGAGCAGATGTCATGCTGTCAGGGAAGGCACGGGCAGCTCTTTCCAGCATCAGGGCCGTTAACACGGCCTGGCTATCCTGGGAAACTGTGCCCTCAATGCTCTGAGAGACCCAAGGCACATGAGCGCTGCAGAACAGGGAAGAGGACCACTGTGCTGCAGATGGGAATGTGCAACACACTGTATTTTTTTACTTGGTGCAAGATGGAAATAACAGCACCTTTTCTTAGGGCACGCACTGCATGATCTCACCCTGTGCAGGACACTGTTATATGTCCTGTCCACGTGACTCAGCATCCAGGCAGTTATTATCCCATCACAGTTCTACTTTGAAATATAAGGACGACTTGACCCATCTCATCTAACGTTCACGCCCAGGACAGCAGACTCTGCTGTCCTGTACAGTGCTGCACGTTCACCAGCCAGTATGCCCTCCCTCTGCTAAGGGCAGATCGTGAAAGGCAGAGGGCTACCCACGGAGTGCAAAGCAAGCTCCATCCATTTTAACTCTCCTGCATCTCAGCGTCTTTGACACCTTTTCCCCAGCGGCCTTCACAGCCAGAGAACCCGAAGAACACACCGAAGCCCTGACTACCAAGCGCCACGACACCAGCAAAGCCTCCACAGACGGGGCAGCTGCCGCAGGGCAGCACTGAACTGCGGCCCCGCGGCCGCCCTGCCCGCGGCCTTGGCGCTCGGGGCCTCCTCGGAAAAAAACAAGGTCCGAATTCAGCTGGAGGAGCGCCTGCCGCACGCCGAGGGGCCAAGCCGCGGGTCCAGGAAGCCGGGGGCAGTCCGAGGTGCGGGCCCCGGGGCCGGGCCCAGGCGGGGCCGGCCTGACCTTCAGGGCCGGGCCTGTGCCCGGGCGGGCCCGCGGCACGTCGCCGCCTTTCCTTACCCCCTCGTTGAGGTGCTCGAAGATGGCATCGGCGCCCTGGTCGAAGGCGCGCTCGAAGAGGACGGCGCCCAGGACGATGGTGAGGGCGAAGGTGGAGGTGCGGCGGAACAGCGCGCTGTACGCCTGCCGCAGCAGCGCCATCTTGCCCGCGCGCTCTGCGCATGCGCCGCCCGACGACATCGGTAGCGTGACGGCGCGGAGCCTTCTGGGGGCTGTAGGCGCGGAACGCCGCCCGCCGCTGGGCCTCCTGGGGGATGTAGGCGCCGCTCCCGGCAGGCGCCGCGCCAGCCTGTGGGAGGTGAGTGCCGCCGGGCCTGGCGGGCGGGGGTCGGGTCCGGAGGAGGCGGTTTAAGGGCCTTGGCTGGGCTGCGGGTCGAAGCACCGTCTCCTCCTGGCACCTCTTCTCTTCAGCGGTTTCCGCTGGGCAACCCGAGTCTTTATTTTCTGTTTTTTTGAGGTGAAATCGGCAGTTAGCACAGGGCGGTGGGCTAAAGTCCTCATTTTTGCCTCACCCAAGGCGTGTTGGGTGAGCCCCTCCCCGGCCGCAGGACGGGCCTAACGCCGGCTGTGGGGCCGCGGGGGCAGCTTGGGGCAGCGGGCCTTGTGGAGGGCAGGAGACACCCCCTGCCAGGGGGGAAAGGAGGAGAAAGAGGGATTTGTGTTAATGTCCTCTTCTGCTCACCCCTTTGGGGAGGGTGGGAGTAGTTCGGGGGTTTCTTCTTGTTTGGGCCTGCTGTGGAGGGCAGTAAGTGTCATCAGTATAGTCCGAGCAGGAGATGGATGCTGTGGCTCCTGAAAGCTGGAGGACACTCAGCAGCCACTCCAGAGGCCTCGGGAAGAACATGACATGGCCCCATGTGGCATAACTGAAGTGGAAATGTTACCGTTTGCCACCCTCTCTTCGTGTTTCTGTTTAGCCTCAGTGAGGGCAGAGGGGTCCCAGTGTGGCTCCAGCACCCGTGGGAAAGCGAGATAGGTTTGGGTTTGGAAAGGGAGGATAGACAAGGGGGGCGGGTGTGTCTTAAAATTGAAGTCATCCCGCATCAGGATTGTTGTTAAATGAGCATCTGCATTAAATTTCAGAACAGATCCTCAAGTGACACTCACTCTGTCATTTCATTTGTCTCGGCTGCTCAGGAAGAGCATGTAGTCTGGCTGCGTAGTCATTTCTTTATTTATTTATGTTTGGTTCCCTGTGTGTAGCTACTGTGGGATTTCTAGGGTAGGGCAAAACCTCTGCTTGTCCTGGAAGCCCGTACAGAGGCTGGAAGGTGCTTAACACATTCCCGTGCCCCGTGTATAGTCTTATTCCTTAGGCTGGCCCATTGAAAAACTCAATTATGATTTTTCAAAGTTAACTGCTAGGGATTGTCTCTAAGACAAATCTCCCCAATAGCCTATAAACTGCCACCGCTAGGATGGGTTTGTGTAACAGTCAGGTTGACATTAATCCCAAATCGAGCTGGAGGCTCTGGATTTACTCTGGGCGTAATGGAAATCAGAATCTGTCCCTCTGTCATTGTGAAGGTGTTGGCAGACTCTGCTGCTGTTTTGCGTGTTCCCACAGAGATATGAGCACATTTAAATTGGCAGCTGAGTATCATAAGCTTGACACTTGGATTTAATTAACTTCACATCTGTCTGGATACCCAAAGTTGCTGAAATGGCCCAGAGCCTGGGCTATAAGAAAGCAGGAAATTGAGGTCAAGGCCCAGCAGCAATTCTCAGGGTTCAGCATGGAGAAAAGCAGTTACACCCAGACGAAAACAAGTCTGCTGCATGCCCATTTCTGGGTCACCTTCTTCCCTCTGTCCACATCTCACGGAAATTGGTGAAAGAACCCCTGGAGAGTCCTAAATAAAATGTGTAGCTAGTAGAGTGCAGTGTGGAGTGTTTTGGCAGCAATTTGAGAAGGGAAAATATAGGATGGTGCACATGAGATCTTGCCTGGAGTTTTACCAAGCACCTCAGCTAGATGAGTGAAACACCTGCTAGGTGTCTTAGAACATGCTATTTCTTATAAAACATTGCTCCAAGAGGCTTACAGCAAAGGATTTTTTTGTTAATACTTTTAAGCATTGAGATACAAGAAAAAGCCCTGGGTTTTTTTGTATTTGGATTTATGCAGAAAGACTTTTAAGCTGGTACAAAGCCTGTCTGAAATCGTTTATGGCTGCCTGTGGGTCCAGGGGTCTGTTCACCTGAATTCAATTGCAAATTAGGGTCTAGAAATGTTAAGAGGAAATGGCCAAGCTGAAGCAGTTCTTTATAAAGCAGCTACATTTACTTTATTTCATAATGGCTAAGATGGATTTAATTAGAAAACATCTCTGTTTTCAAATGAATAATGCTCTTTGTTTACTGTTTGAGCCATTTGGGAAAATGAAATAGGTTAGCCAGTGTTGCTCAGAAGCAGCTTTTATTCCTACGTATTAGTTCAGCGCAAAGCGCTGTGGATGCTGCTACTGCGGAGAGTTGTCAGAATCCAGCCAAGATAATCCATGCAATTGAATTCTTAAAAAGATGGAAATAAGTGTTCAGTGTAATCTTTGGAGGGGGCGATCTCTGGGAGAATCTGATGCTCCTCTAATTGCTTTTTTTATTCTGTTCATCCCTTGCAATGGGAATTGCTATGAGAATCTGGGAGCCGGCACCTCTGGGGTATGGGATCTGGCTGCCTGAAATCTGTAGGAGCTTTCTGCCCTCGTTGTTGGGGAAGGAGGGGGAACAAGCTTCTGCAATTATTATTGTCGGGGTGATGAAAGGAAAAGTTTGAAATATGATTTCAAAGGCTGGCTGCTGCTGGGCTTCTGCAGGCAGAATTCCCATTGAGATCTGTGGAAACTTGTGTGGGACTGCTGCAGAATCTCATTTGTTTTCCCCGTTCACAGCAGCTGCTTCTGCAGAGATGTACTGCAGGAGCCAGCAGCTGAAGCAGGAGGCTTTTATGTTACCAGAAACTTTGGGAGACTATGGCATAAGATGCGGAAGGGGGATTTTTCAGGACTTAAAAGCCACAGCAGAGCCTGCCCGTGGGCCGGAAGCTGAGGGTAAGAGCGTTCCCTCTGGATTCCAGCAGCCCCACCACAGTGCAGGAAAGCTGGCTGCCAGGCTGGCTGCAAAACTCTGGGATGATCTAGTAAAGGATGAGAGGAAGTTATGGCTTAATGTTCATTAAGCAGCACTTGGTTTTGTTTTCTTGGGCTGGAGTAGGACAATTTCAGACCTCAAGCCCTGCAGAGCTCAGTTACACCTTCCAAGCAGGAGCGAGATCTGATTGTGTTTGTTTCAGATCATCTTTCCATTGAATGCAACTGGATGCAGATGGAAGAGACTAAATTTTAACTTGTGGTGTGAGGCCCGAGAGATTTCCAGGGATGTGATTTTGAAGCAGCAGTTCTCGGGAGTCGGGGAAGGAAGGGAGTTTGGTGCAGTTGCTCATGAGGTGCCAGGATGGATGGCTGGCAGGAGGGCTTGGCAGAACTGCCTTAGCTCAGCGTGCTCGGCTCTGAGGGATTGCCTGTTGCTGCTGCTCTTCCTGCTGATTCTGAGGAATCGTTCGGGACGCTGTGATTGATTCTGACCCTGTTTTATTTATAAGATCTTTATTTCTTGCGCTGGTCTCCATGCCATTTTTTAAACGCATTTGGCTGTCAAAGTGTCAAAAACTGGAGAATTGCTTTTGGAGTTTATCTCCCAGTCCATCCATCTTTGGCATTTATCAGGTACCTTTATATCACTTGGGAGAGAACTTATAGCTCCTTCAGGGTATCTGTTGCACCTCCAGCAAGGACAGGCGATGGGGACAGGGCTGCACTTAATCACAAACCCCATCTGCCCTGCCAGGGTCTGGGCTGCTCCAGGCCCAGCACGGATGAGAGCACCCAAATTCTGTCCTGTTACTTCTCGATACTCCGCAGCAGAGTCTCCAGACTACAAATACATGTGTGATAAGCCCCTCTCCCCTGTGGGACGAGAAGGACCGGGCATCTCCAGGTTGCTTTCAGTGGTCATGGAGTTGGGGGTTCTTTCCTCTTAGCTGTAAGGCTGTTGTGATCTTAGTTATTGCAAGTGCTGTATTCAGTGAAGCAGACACATCTTGCTGCCATAGACTGGGGAGGATAAGGAGAGCAGTCCTTGATGTACAGGAGTAAATAGGTGGCTAGGTGAACTGAACGAAATTTTATGTCCTTTAGTGTTTGTGCTGCAGCTTCTCACTTGCAGTACAGGTGAGATCAGCTTTTTTTTTCATCTTTGAGGAGTTGCTGAGTTTCTTCCTTACCTTGTAGAGATGGACATGGGGGAATTTCCTTCCTCTTGCATGGCAACTTGTGGAGGTTTTCTGTGGTCCAGGGTTAAAGTCCTGGGGCCCCAGGGGGAGGCTGTGGCATGGACCTCTAGCTCCTCCTGTTTGCACATTGGATGGTTTCTGCTGCACCTTCCCTGGTGCAGGTGGTGGCTGGGCTCTCTGGGGTCTCTGCTTTGTGTGATCTGAACTCCACCACACTCAGGGAAGGAGAATTCTTTCAGCAGAGTCATTGTTGCTTTGGGTAACGGAGGTAAGAAATGCAGATCTGAGCCTGTTCTCCCATGTACATGCAGCAGATGCTGCCTTACCAGTCTCTGATGGACAAGAATATATACTATTGAGTCTCACCTCTTTTTCTGTCTGCCAACCCTAAATGATTTGAGTTGTTCTCCTTTGGAAGCAGGCACTGTAAATCTTGGATCGTCCGTCCCCAGGGCAGGCATGGCTGGGCGCCGAGGATCTGTCTGATGGTTCCCAGGCCGCGCTGATGCTGCTCTGCCAGAAGGGAGATGGGGAAAAGATACTTCTGTGACTACTGTGACAGGTCCTTTCAGGACAACCTTCACAACAGGAAGAAACACCTCAATGGAGTGCAGCATCTCAGGGCTAAAAGAGTCTGGTACGACTTATTCCGAGGTGGGTACTACCAACTGTCTGCCACTCCCTTTCTGGGACTGGGGAGGTGATAGATGAGGTGTGTGTCGGGGGAATAGATGAAATAAATCAGCAGTGATGATTTATACTCAGATTGTCTGTGCCAGTAAATTGTGGACTTGATACTGTTGCTGTCAAGCAGTCTCAGAGGCAAAACCCTCATGTGTCTGGATGTGGGAAGGGGAAACTGTAGGCGTCAGCTGGGACTTGAAATGAGGTGGAAGAGATAGGGAGGTTGTTTCTGAGAACAGGAGTTGCAGATAAAGCTCTCTTGGCATCACGGGCAAATCTGAGACAGGAGACCCGAGCGAACAAAGTGAGTTATAGTTTCTGAAGGTGCATTAGGTGCCTTCTGCAAACCAGAGTTGATCTCTGACATGCGAGGAGCAAGGAATATGGGTGTGTATGTGTGTAGATAGAGAAAGCGGGCTGGAAGGCAGGCTGTACACACATGTTGTGTGAACGGGCGGGAAGCTGGCAGCAGTTCTCTGCACTGGGTGGAGATGTTGGTTCTGAGGGTGGCTGTGGGAGAAAGCATGAGGATGCAACTGCTTGACTGGAGATCCCAGAAGGGTGTGAGAGAGGTGGGAAGCAGCTCAAAGCACGGTATGCTCAAACCTACCTTAGCCAAGCTGGGGAGCAGAGGAGAAGGGCTAGGTGCATTGGGGCTTTGGCAGAGGAGGGATTGGAGTTCTGGGGCTGTGTCAGGATGTGCTGGAGGAAAGCCCTGTGTCCTCTGCCTGTTTAACAGGACTCTTCTCACTCAGCTCTGCGCTCTGACCCGGCTCGCCACACAATTACATGTGTTTTGGTACCAGCCCAAGGAATACAGTGGGAATGTGTGTCCAGGGTCCTGAGAGCAGGACTGTGTATTTTGGCAGTAGCAAAGACTTAGTTTGTGTTCAACTGATTGTGAAACCATTGCCTGTATGTTCCTCTGCTTCCTTCTGGTTCCTCAGGATCAGAAGTTGCAGGCTGTGTTTGTCTCCCGGCTAGCTAGGTGAGGAATACCCTGCGGAGCTCTGCGTGGCTCTGCTGTCTGCTTAACTGTACGTGGAAGTTGGAAAGGCTCTCAAGTGTGGAGGACCAGCAGTCCCAGCCCAGCACAGTTGTAGCTGGGTTAGTGATGGTGAGGCAGATTACCTAGCACTTTTCTTCTCACCCGGCTGCAACCCTTGATTTCCCTCTGATTGATAAAGTTTCTTATCCCATCCCTGATTAGGGGGTTCATCTCACCTTGACTCTAGACTCTGTGGCCTGGCATCAGCCAGTGCAAGTCCTGCAATGTACAGGCGCTGCTGTGTCTTTGGGGCTCACTTTCCCTGGGATGTCTCTGGGAGGTGAAGGACCATTTCAGTGGTGTCCACTGGAGACTCAGCACAGCGTTCTGTGAGGCCTCACACAGAGCTGTTCTGAGAACTCTGTGAGTCTGCGTGGTCTTTCTCTGGTTCATGGTTGTCACGTAAAATGGCTTCCCACTAGGCAACTGACCTGTTTGGGACCATGATATGATGGGGTATTGCTGTGCAAGAGATCTTTACCCTGTTTTGTCCTTTGTCTCCCGTAGATGCTGCTGCTATCCTGCAAGAGGAGCAAACCAAGAAACCTTGTCGGAAATTTCTGCAAACAGGTGAGTTGTTCTGAGGTAGAAATAACTGCCTGAGCTCTGGCAGCTCCTTCGCGAGAGGAAGAGCTGCCTCTTCGGGAGAGCCCTGGTATGTATGTTTGTCTTGGAGGAAGTGAAGGGCTTGGGCCTGTGTGTCCGGCATGCACGTGTAATGGATCTTGGGTTTGCGTGCATGTTTACAGGGGAGGACCTTGTGTGTGCGGCTCTCATGGAGCTCCATGGCTTTTGTTCCAGGACAGTGTGATTTTGGGTCCAACTGCAGATTTTCCCACATGACAGAGCAGGACCTGGAGAAGCTGAGTGCCCAGGTTCAAGGTGAGTCCTTGAACAAGGAAATGTCCAGGGTTCTCTGAGAAGGGGGAGTTGGTGCAGGGAGTGTGGGCTGCAAAGGGGTGTGTGAGGGGTTGTGCAGCGAGAGCCTGCGGTCGCGTGCTGCCTGTGCGCAGCAAGCCAAGCCCAGATCCCTCCCGCCTGCCTCTCAGTGCTACGTGAGACTGTAGCGTGGCTATAAGTGCTGCAGTTTTTCATATGCTCTTGATCTGCTGGCACAGACACAAACCTAGAGTTGAGCAGTGCTGTTACTACTTAGCAGCAAGCATCTGAAGCAGAGAGTGGGCTTTCTGAGCCCTCAGGGTTTTGTTCAGTCAGGGAATAAAAACTGTCAGCAGCAGAGGGCACTGGTACATCACTTCCCCTTAAATTTACGGATTTGATTTCCCCCCACCTCTCTACTATTACCAGGGAGCTGCTGCTTCCACTCTTGGGAAGAGCTAGCCTGCTGTCAGTTGGGTTGTCCTGAGGAGAGGACATGGGGTCCTGGATCCAGAAATGGCCTCTGCTCATGTGGCTTTGGGGGGAACTGAAGTTTGGGCAGAGGATGAATGGCAGCTGCTTCCCTGTGTGAGTCTCCAGAGCACTTTTGAACTTTTTCATTCTGGGAGTACCACCTCATTGCCCTAAAAGGCATGGCAGCTCTGTTTTCTCTATAGGATTCATTACTTTGGTGGTTAGAGAAAATGTGAGTGAGGTGTTGGTGAGAACTTACGGAATGGTTGAGGTCTCCACTGGAGATTGTATAGTCCCAACCCTACCTTGCTCAAAGCAGGGTAGACTAGAGCAGGCTGCTCAGGACCACGTCCAGTTGTGTTTTGAATTCTCCAAGGCTGGAGATTCTACAGCCTCTGTGGGCAACCTGTTTCAGTGTTTGACCATGTTTGCAATATATGTTGGGTTTTTTTTTAATATTGAAATGGAAATTCCTGTATTTTGGTTTGTGCCCACTGTCTCTTGCCTTTGCTGGACTCCCTCCAGTATGTCCCTGTCTCTGGTACTGGGGAGCCCAGCGCTGGACACAGCACCCAGACATGGCCTCACCAGTGCAGAGCAGAGAGGGAGGATCACTTCCTCAAGCTGCTGGCAGTGCTTTTCCTAGTGCAGCCCAACTTCTGAGCAGATCTTGTGCCCACACTGCTAGCTGAAGCCAACTGTTGTTTTGCCAATAGTCTGGCAAAAACAGCTTAAGTGTTGAAAGTGCGTGTGTGTACGTGCATGCATACGTATGAGATTTGGGGTGTGTGGGGGGTAGAGACTCTCTCCTGGCCTTCTGAGGGATCAGATTTGGGGAGGCAGGGCTCTGGTGAGCCTGGGGGAGCAGGAGGAAGGGAGGCACTACAGAGCTATTCCAGTCCTCGCCGTTGCTGAGTCAGTCTGCGAGTCCCCGAGGCGACTCTGTGAATCAATCGCTGAACAATGCTGGCAGTCAATAAAACCCATCTTGTTGGGCTGCACGGGAGACGGAGCGCTCCAGCCAGCCCTTCTTGGAGCGGCAGTGCTGGGCTGGCAGCCGCGCTCCTCTTTCCCGCTGCTATCCCAGAACCTCTCCCCAACCCTTCTCTGCTGTGGGGTTTAAGTGCTGGGCTCCCGAGAGGTGGTATAGGATGTCAGCCTATTTGCAGGAACCTGTAGTGTTTCCAGTCATTGAAGGCTGTTTATTGCAGGGGAAGTGAAAGCTCTTTGGAGCAGAGTGGAGCTGCAGGGGAAGGCTGGCAAGCTCCTCTGCGCTTGGGCAGGTTTCCTTGCCAATTACACTTGTTTTTGAATATTGACTTCTGTCAGATGGGTCAGGTGTAAGTGGAGAATTGGCTAGTGAGAGAGATGATTCCTGGGAGATTACTTGGAAACCTTGCATTTGTATTACCAAGTCAAACATTTAATTAAACAATTAGACTTGAAGGAGCGATGGTCAGGGGATGGCAGGGTGCCTTATCCTTGGCTGTGCTGCTCTAACACGAATGCCTGGTTGTAGAGTTAAATCCTGCTCACCTCTCTCGTGGTGGTGCTCCATGGAAATCCTGCGTGAGCCGAGCAAGCAGGCTGAGCATCACACAGACCTCTAACTCTGATCACTTGAGTCCGCAGAGAGCTTGGAGGGATTTAATGGAGGGAAGAGCTCAGCAGGACTTGGTGGAGAAGAGGTGCCACCCATAACACGGTAGACTGGATGGAAGGAACAGCTGCAAAAGCCAAGACACCGTTCTGTGTTCATGGGGACATTTCACCACTCCTTAGGCTACTGAAGCATCAGTGTCTCAGATGGTGAGGCTTAGGGCAGAGTTTAAGGCAAGCTTGTGTGGTGGCAGGTTGGACTGCAGGTTGCATTAGTCACGCAAGAGACCTGATCCTCGTAGCATGTCCATCAGACACCTCTGTTAGTAATGCCCCTATATGCATTAGCACCAAGTCCCGGTGTTTCTGTGCTGTGAGGCATCACAGGCCACTGCCAGTGAAATGATACAGTACAGGTTAGAGCAGTGGTCTGGATCAGGCTGCCTCTCACTGAATTGTCAGTGTCCTCAGAGATTTCCCATCTGAACCCGGAGCAGCAGAGAGATTTTGACAGGCTTGCAGCCTGGGGTGGTCAGAGATTTGAGATGAGCTGAGAGGCTGGAAGCTCCAGAGCCCTCTCACCATTCTGTGAAGGGCCTTGTGTGACCGTGCTGGAGATGACCACGCTCTGCCTCTGGTGGGGTAAAAGTGGATGGTCTCTTGATGGGTCCACAGTGCTGCTTAACTCTGCTTTCCTCAGCTCTGGTGTGTGGGCGTAGAAGCAGAGGAGCTGTCAGACTGCGTTGAACTCGTGTCTCCCCTTGTCCAGGGGCAGATGCTTCAGAAAAAGGTGCAAAGAAATCCTGTAGTGGTGTAGCCCACTAACCTGTGTTCAGGGGTGGGCTTGCATCCTAAACCACAGCAAAGCCTTTTCTGACCTTTTTTAACACTGCTAAACCATGATGGCACTTTCTTTGTCATATAAATATTGAACCTGTCCCTGAATCCCTGTTAAGTGGTGTTGGTAGTTCTCTCTCAGTGAGCAGCCCTTGCTAATGATGCATTTTTATTACAGCCAAAGGAAACATTACATTATTCTTAACATTTGGCCTTTTTAATGCAGGGAATTCACCTTGTTGTTTGTGTTAGTCTTGTGAGTTAAGTAGGAAAATTTCTGGACAGTTCGCTGTTCTGTATCAGCTTAGAGCGTGTCCTAGTTTGGCTTCAGCATTTCTGCACCCCGTAGAATACACTCATCAAGAAGCAACAGTTTCCACCTTCAGCAGGGAGGGAGGCATATTCCCAGCTGTTACCGCATCAAAGCATTAGCTTTCTGCATCTGCTGCATCATTCATCAGTGAGACGCTTCCAGGCTGTCATTTTAAGTACAGTCATGTCAGGAAAAGTCACTGTCAAATTGCCATCTTCTTGCTTAAAGTTATTGGCTCCCCACTAATCTGCGTCACTTCTGCTGGTAGTATTGACACAACCCCGCCTCTTTGGTGAGCTCCAGCCAGCCGGAGCTGCGAGGGGAGAGTAAGGGCACAGTTGGGTGAGTGTTTGCAATATATCTGTGTGATTGAAAGAATATGAGTGACCCTGCTGGGGGTGGCTGTAGCCAACCAGTTTAACTTAGCAATGAGCAGGAGAAGGTGTGCTCTCGCAGTTGGCTGCCACTTCTTGGCTGCGGGGCAGTAACTTCTTAAGCTGCTCATATTGCAGGGCATCATCAACCTCATCTCTCAGCCTCAGTCTGCCGCTGTTCATATGCTCTGGAGAAGTTTGGGCTGCCACATCTTCCTGCCCAGGGAGGGAGGTGAAGGATTACATGTAAATCTCTTCGCTGGGTGACCTGCTCGGTGCTGGTGGTTGCATCTTGCATATGGTGGCGCCTCATTCAGGAAGAAAACTCATGGTAAAAGTTGCATGGGGAGAGAAGATAAATCTGGATTCCCACTCTGACATCATTAGAGAGGCACTTCATGACTACATACGCTCTTTTAATTGGCTGTAATTAGACTTTGAAGCAAATACCCCAGTGAGAAGGAGGGGGGAAGCACCTTCACACCTGTCTTGCTGCTGCAGTCTGGCTGGCTGCGCAACCATGTATGAGGAGTAAGTGCTGCTAATTGTGTTTCAGAGTTACATCTTGGAATACCTGTTGACATTCAGGGGGTATTTCCAATCTCATGGTGGTTTTGGTGGTCCCTGGATGGGACGTGTGTGCTTCAGAGGAAGATGAGATGAAAGATTTGCCTTTTTGATGGGCATGTGTCAAGGTGGACAGAGCCAGACAGTTGCCTGTACCTGCTGCCTTACTTCTTAGCCCAAGTGTTGGAGTGGTTTGGAGCAGTAACTTGTGGAGCTGTGTGAATGGGGAGCCAGCTGGGTGTCTTTCTAATCTGGACACCTGGGGCCTCATTTAGGCCAGCATGAGTCTGGAGTCATTCCACTGCAGCCAGTGAGCTTTTCTGGTTGAGACAGTGAGTTATGACTGCTCAAGTCCGTGGGCTCCCACCATTTCCTGGTGTGGCACTTTGGGGCAGTGGCCTTGGGGCTCCCTGCTCTAAAAAGAGAGGCTTTGGCAGTTTTTGGTATGTTCTGTGTTGGGGCTTGGAGTGGGATGAAAAGCAAATCTTGGTGGTACGTAGAGGTGGGAGAGGTTTCTCTCTGAGATTTTCTTCCCTGCCTCATCAAAGCCTCTCACAACCGCTGCTTGCCCCTTGCTGAGGTGGAATATGCCCAGACGCTCGCTAGTTGGAGAAACCTGGAATAAAGGGAAATAAGGTGGCTGTGGTCAAGGTTGCCAGGGAAGTCTAACTTGGGAGCTGAATTCAGATATCCTGAGTCTGAGCAGTGCCCAGCTCAACAGACGTCTTGCCTCCCCAGTGCCCTCACCTGGCCAGGCTGTTGGGTTGACCCCAAATAGCTCTGCTGGGGCTTTGCTCCTTGGGAACAACTGTAGGAGACTTGAACAGTCCTGTCTCCAACCATATCCTTATAGCTGGGTTGCAGAGCAGCACCTCGACATCAGGACCACAGCAGGCTGTCTTTGTGGTGTCAGTGAGTACATCGTCACCCCTCCCAGCAGCAGCAGATGAAAAGGCTGGATGACAAATTATCCATCTCCGGCTGCTCATTGTGTAGCACATTTCTGCCATCCTTATTAATATTCAACAGGCAGATGAATAATTGGTTGCCACCACTAGGATGAAGTGATCCTTCACTCTGCCCAAGCAATATTAATTTCACACCCTGTCTGGAAACGTATAATATTTTCCTTAAACGTGTGACATATGGTGGGTAGGTGTGGAGGAGGCTCCTGGTGGGCATGGCTGCAGGTGGCTGCCACCAGGGTGGGACCGCTGGTGGGTTGATCTCTAAATGGGATCAGGGCTCCTCCAGAGTGCTTGTCCCCAGAGGGTTTGATGAGCGGGGCAAAGGGGAATGACACACAGCTGCCTTGGCTTCCTTTTTATTAATATCAGTTTGTTTTTCAGAGTATCACATTCCCTTTTCTGCTAGGTAGGAACTTTCCACTAGGCTGGAGATCTAATAGCTCTGAGCATCTCCTCAGCCTGCTCTGCCTGACGTGCTGTCAGGAGCATGACTATGTCGTTTGTGTCAAGGGCTCGTGCTAGACCCTGTTCTCCGCTAGCATCCCTTCCTGCTTTGTCACTGGTGCCGAGTGGGGACCAGGGAGCTTTGCTAACTGGGCAGCTGTGGATTTCTGCCCAGTGGGGGGACTGGTGAGTGCTGGGCTGTCCTGCTGGTTCTGTGCCCTTCTGCCCGGAGAGGACAGGCTGCAGGACAGGGTGCCTGTGGGCATCTGCCCCGCATAACCCCCCTGGGGTGATAGAGGGGTTGAAAGGACGTCAGGCTGTCCTGTCTCTTGGTAGACAGCAGAGGTTTCCTACTAGTTTTCTTGCTCGTTCCTAACTTGCATGAGAAAATGCAGGAACTTGTTCCCCTCCTTCCCTCCACCACGCTCTGGTCTGATTTTGCACCTAAGCTGAGCAGGGCTGGGCAACAGCCTCCCGCCCTGTCTCTGTAGGGGCTGGGGATGCATCACATAGCATGCACCTTAAGCAGACCTGACAGCATCTCTGAAATCCTGTCTCCTGGTTGTACGCACACTCTGAACCTTTCAGACTCTCGTGGCCTGCCAAGTCTGCATCGATCCGGACAGACGTCCCTGTCACTCCCACCTAACTGGGCAGAGATGGCAAAGTCCCTCCTGTCAGTTGGAGGTACATGTCTTTGGAAACGGCTCAGGGCCAGCAGAGGCTGTTTCAGGCAAGGATGAGGACTATCTACCCCGGGGGGAGATGTCAGACTCCCCTCAGTTAAGTGCCCGAACTGCCGCCATGCTTACTGGCTTAGTTGTTGTTCCTGGCTCTGTGTGGCTGGAGCTGTCACCAGTGAGGAGGCCAAGCATCAGATGGCAGGTGGACAGTGGAGGAGGAGGAGGAGGGGCCGCCACAGGCAAATTGCAAACTCTCCACCATAAGAACCTGTGCAGGGTAATGAGCAGCAGGTTTAATGGAGTGAAAGGACTGCAGCGCGAGCATCTGATAGCCTTCTCTCTCTCAACCAGGGGAGCAGAGGTCGAAGGAGCTGCGGCAGGAGGGAGCAGATGTCCCGCCTGGCACCATTGAGGAGTGGCTGGAGAAGAGAGCAAAGAGGCTGAGTGCGGCTCAGAGTAACAGGTACTGGTGGCCGGGGAGCATCTGTGTGAGGGCTGGCTGCTGCTTCTGGCCCGCACGATGCAGAGGGAGGATCCCACAAGAGGGGTGTGAGTGGGATAGGAGAAGGTGCAGGTGATCAGAGGTCCCAACTCGATGGGACCCCCTGAGCTATCATGTATTACTTGGCCTGCCAACGCTGCGCACCTGCTCTTAGCACACGCTACAGACACGCGTATGGATCTGGTCTTGCATGCATCATGCATGATCATCAAAGATGGATGCACGTGTCTCCCCATGTGCCTGGGGGATAAGCCAGGCCTTGCTGCCTGTGGCTGCTTCCCTGGGGAAGGCAAGCAGAGGGGTACTCCTGTGCTCTCTGCAGAGTGCACAGACGTGCCTGGAAGGACAGTGCCACCACAGTGCTGAGTTATTAATGTCCGGAGTTCAGTAGCAGGAGCCCAGTCTCATCTGTTGACAGCTTCCCCATCCTCTGGCTGCCCTGTCTGCACATCTCTGCCAGTCCCTGCCAGTGAGAGGGTGGAATTAGCTCCTCCTCGTGGCATTCATTCAGATTCGGGTGCCTGCCGGTGCCTGCTGTTTCCTAGCTCACCTGACTGTGCCGCAGGCTTAATTGGATGACATTTGGGCAGGTGCCAAATCTTTCTTTTGTTCTTTTTCTGTTTGCTCCTGTCCTCTCCCTGTTTGGTCTAGGCAGGATCTTCCTTCTGGTGCTTGTCTGGGCTTGTTGCTTTCTGTTCGCTCCATCCGTCAGCTTGACTGCCCTTAGCCTTGCAATGGTGCTCACTGGCAGCCGTAACCTTCCTACCCCCCGTACACTTCACTTGCCCCATTTTGCTTGTCCTGCCCATGAATCCCTTGATCTTGGGGTAGATCATCTCTTACAGATGATAGCCATCGCTATACGCAAAGGAATTTCCAGACCTTCATAACTACTTGGTCCCTGCTGCCTCCAAAGATGCATAAGACCTGGGATTTCTAGGGTTGTTGCTTTCTACCCAGCCTCTCTGTCCCGGCAGGCTCAGAAACCATCTACTACAGGAATGAAACACCAGCTATTCAAAGCTTCTCTTCCTCTATCTGGCCTTGCCGATGCCCGTCTCTATCATTTCTCTTCTCCCCTTGTGCTCTCCAGCCCAAGCATTGGCCTTCCAAGCAGCTGTGTGTTTTGCTTTGTCTGCCAGAGAAGTTGTTTTGCATTGCCAGGGAAGAGGGCCTGTTTTAGGCAGATCCCTGTGCTCCTGGTGCCTGGGGAGTCCATGTTCCCCTCCTGAAAATGCTTTTAAGGACAAGGAGCTCCCTCTCCTTCCTGCAGTCCTTGAGGTCCCTGAAATGTGGCAGAATCTCTGGCAGGATCTAACGCTGCTTTGGGGAATTTGTGGGTTTAGACGATAATGTACCTAGGGGCTGCCTTGCCTGGCTGGTGATGTCACTTAAGACTATTAGTCTGCACAAAACAATAGAGAGAGTGCTCTCGAGGGCAGTCATCTCCAAAAGGAGATGCTAGAGACCCAGCTCCCCCTCTGTCTTCTCTGGCAGCACTGAGTAGGAGGGATTCAAGTTGGGATGGAAGAGATCTTGGAAGTGTGATCTCCCAGAGTGTGATGGGAAGCTGTCGCTGTGTCAAGCCTCAGCCTGCAAGTGTAGCTGAGTTTCTGTCTCTGTCTTGCTGGGGCCTTTCTAGCAGGATACCTGGCAGGCAATCACAGGTGGAGCTACTGCCTTGCGCGGTCTCCAAGTACACTGCAGTGCAAAGAAAACGCTGCGCTGGACTAGAAGTGGCCGTGTGGCCAGATACTGCCTTGGCTGAAGAGTAGCACTTTCTTAAAGGCAGTACCTTGAGCACCATTTCTGACTGTCACCTAGATTAGCCCCATGGATGGAGAGTTGCCACGCTGCCTTGCACCCATTGTTCGTCCAGCTGCTCTCCCAGCCTGCCTGGCCTCAAGGGGAAAATCTTCATTTGGAAGCCTCCACCTGATGCGTATTTTCAAAGTCACGCTGTGCCATTGCTTTCTGGAGAGCTGGGGTAGAGTTGGATGGAGTTCATGTAGTTCTCTTAGCAGTGGAGCTCTGCCAGGATGTGATTGATTTTTTAACCTGATTTCCAAAGGAAACAGAGCATGTCAGTGCACGTGAGTGTGTGCTTCTGCCATAACTGCTGTGGAGCCCACTTGCTGATTTCCATCAGAAAGGGGTCTGGGGCCTCAAAGATACTGAGATGCTACAGGTTTCATGAACATGGAAGTGGGTAGAGGAGAGGGATCCCATTAATGCCTTTGGAAGGGAAATATTCTTGACCCTTGCTAGACACTGGAGAATCCACAGGGGACAGCCATTCTGAATGCTCCAGCTGTAGGTAAACCTTTGATAGCATTTGTATCTTATGAGACCCCAGGGAATTGAGTACCCAGACAGCATCTTCCCTATTGATTAGTTCTGCTGCTCAGAGAACAGCTCATTAGTTGATAGCTGTGCTGTTCCACCTTGCAGCATGCCTTGTCCTGCTCCCCACCCCACTGTACTGCTGCTGCAGGGGCTCCCCTTCCTGCATGAGTGACAGTGCCTGGATGTAACAAAAAATATTCCTGCCCGAGAGGGGCTAGGTGTGTCTCCTAGCAGTCTTGTCTCATCCTCGTCTCTGAAGAATCCCCATCGAGGGGCTAAGCATTAGACCAAATGACTTTGTCCTGTGTTAGTTGCCTAGAAAACACTGCACTCAACTTCTGTAGCTGTCTTTTGACCACGTCGTCGGCCCTGCAGGGAGAGGAGGGTGCTGCTTCTCCGGAGTATTATGTAAAGGAGTTTGATTAGATTTCTTCTGGCGTAACAATTAAAAAGATTCATCAGGATCAGAGATAGAGGCCTGAGAGGCTGGAAGGCTGCTGTCAGGGCTTGTGCTAAAGAACAAATGAGTTTCCTGCACTCAGGAATTAATGGAAAAGGTACGTTTCCCATGAATTTAAACCTGCCCTGGCCGAGCACTTTCTTCAGCTGGAGACAAGGGAGTGATGCTTCTTGCTTTTGCACTTGTTCAGTCAGGTGTGGTGTTTGCAGCAGCCTCAACTAGTAAACTTGAAGGAGAGAGACAGAGAAAAAGTGTTTCCCAGGCTGTGAGTTGGAGGAGAAAGCCTGTTCCCTCTGCTGAAGGGTGCTTCTGTGAAAACACCCCATCATTTTGGCAGTTTCTCCATTTCCGAGGGGTCCTTGTCCTTTGGGAAGTACACAGCTGGCTTGGGATTCAGGCTGCTCGGAAAGAAACATCTGCTAATTTTGTTTGTTCTTCTCAAAACTCAGCTGTGTGAAGAGTCGAGAGCAGCTGGGGGTGGGAGGGGACGGGGCCAGCCCTGCTCGCAGCACAAGGCCTCTCCTGCCAGCAGCTGTGCCTGGGGCTGGCTGTGCCTGCTCTCCTCCCCAGCAGACCCCCTTACCTTAGTGCTCCCACCTTATTGTTCAGTGGCATGCACTACATTAGCAAGCACGAACTGCTTGAATGGGCTGGGGGTGGTTACACAGCAGTTCTGCTGTTGGATTGGGGGGGGGCCCGAATATACCTGCTTCTTGATAACCAAACCCCTCCTCTTTTGGGGGCTAGTGGAGGGGGCACAGGGAAGCTCAGCCCCTAAGCACGGCCCCATCTCACCTATGCCCCTTCCATCTCCCCACCTCCGCAGTGCTCTGCCTGAAAAACCAGCACCTTTCCAGTACCCGCCGGGCTGGCCGCCAGTGCAGGATCTGCCCCCGTCCCTGCAGGCCCCCCCACCTGGAGGGTGGCCAGTCCCCCCAAACCTGCAGTGGGGCTGAGGCACAGGCACCCCCGCAGAGGTTGTGCTAGAGATGGACTGCTTCCTCGCCTGCTCTAAAAAAGGGACAGAATTATTTATATACACTTTTATATCAATAAAAGCCTTCCCCCCCTGTTGCAGCCTGCATGTGTCGTGTTATTTCTCGCCTGGCAGCCTCCCGTGGGTTGAGCCAGTCGGGCAGTTGTCTCCCTGCCACTGGAACGGGGATCTGCGCTCAGCAGAGCTCCAGCCCCGTGCTGAGGGGCTGTCTGCTGTTGTCTGGAGCAGACACCTCCTCTTTCCTGGGGCAGGATCCATCCCCTCAGACTGTTGCTGTCTGTGCTGCGCCCGGCACTGCCAGCTCTCAGTCCAGCTCCGTGGCTGGGCTCTATGCGGCTGATCCAGGCCAGGGAAGGAAGCTGTAACTAGACTTTTAAAATTCATGTTTAATATTTCCTCCAGTGTTTATGACTTACGTTTGCTTTTGTTCAATTCAGTGTGTAAAACTGCTTCGGTTCAGGTGCTGGAGCTCCTAATGAAGAGCTTGGGGAGCTCCCATAAGCCCTCTGTTCCTGTTCCCACTATGCTGAAGGTGAGAAGCAAGGAGGGAAAAAATATCCCAAGGTTTCTCTTTCTCCAGGAAACTAAGTAAACGGTGAGTGCCAGCGGGGCAAATACCTCCGTGGGTTGCTCCTTGCTATGGGAGCTGGCTGGCCAGGCATGTATGCTGGAGGCTCGAGCTGGGAAAGGGCAAGGAGGGGCTCCACAGCCCTCCTGCCTGCTGCGGGGCTGCGCTGGGAGCCAAGGCCAGGCACAGTGGCTGGGGAAGCCAGCCTGCCTGCTTCCAGCTTCTCCCCTTTACTGCTCTGGAAGGGCTGCCCTGGAGAAGACTGGGGTGCTTTTAGGGCACAGCTTTGCTATGGCCAAGGCCAGCCCAGACAGAGGCAGGCTGAGCCCAGCCACATGGCTGCTGCAGTGAGAGTTTCACAGTCATCTCTCCTCACCAGGAGAGGGAGGGATGAACAAGGCCCTTGGCTTGGTTTCTTGGGAAGGTAGGTGGGTGCTCAGCTTCACCGCAGAGCTGCTGGGCGTGCGGGGCATCCCGGCCAGTAGTGTCCGGGGAGAGCAGCTCTCCGGCAGCAGGTCTGTCCAGGGCAGCTGCATCCCCTGCCAGTGCATTTCAGGTTTGGCTGTGCACGGAGGCAGTAGGTCCAGATTCATGAAGAGCGCAGGCAGGAGCCAGCTGCCTTTGGCCAAATCTCATCTGGATCATGCCGACACTCGGCTGCCTGGGACAGGGCAGAGCTCCTGCCTTGGGGTGTGCAGGCAGATGGTCATTGGGAGCCATCAGCCCGAGCATGCCCCATCCTGGGTGCAGCTTTGACTTGAGCCCGGGCTGGATGTGACCACAGCATGGCTGGGTGCAGAGCTGTGTGAGCCCTGCTGCAGCAGGGAAACCAGCCTTGGCCGGAGGCTGGTTGAGCTTTAAGCCAAGCTAAAGGGTATTTTTATCCTTCCCGGTGTGACTGTGGTTGCTGTGCCTCAGCAAGCCCTGTGCTTGCTAGTCTTTGGAGAGCCCAAGCCCAGGCCTTGGGCTCAGAGGATGCAGCATCAGCCCCGTGCCCCATCCTTGCCTCACCTTGCAGGAGCCGGCACGTGCGGGTAAACAGAGCGCCCATGTGGCACCTATTTGGGGGTAAATCGGAGTCCCGTGGAGGAAGGAGACCCCTGCCCTGAATGCAGAGGTTGCATAGCTGCAGGAGGCCAAAGTGTGTGGGGGGACACGACCCCAAAGGGGCTGTGGGATGCTCTGGAGTGGGGGCGCGAGCTGCTGGGCTCTGCTCTCAGCTGTTGCAGGAGCAGCTTCAGCTGCTCTCCCCAGCCTGCTTTGATGTGTATCCCCACGCCCCCAGCACAGCGCAGGGGGAGACCCCGGGGAGCTGGGGGCTGCTGGGGGGGCTCAGCCCATCACCCCCACCACTCCACTGACTTCAAAGGGTGACAAACAGCTTCGCTACCAGTCTGAGTTGCGGCAGTGGCAGCCAGGCCACGCGCACGGGCACCTTCCTAACGAGGCCACGGCTGCCGCAGCCGCTGCCGGCAGAGGCAAATCAAAGAACAACCGCTCCAGTCTCTCCCACCGACGTTTTGAGAACAGCGGCAAAGCGTGTGCCGGCTGTTTCGCAATCAGCCGTCAAAATACTTTGCAGTTCCTTGCCCGTGTTTCGGGACATGCTTTTGTCAGCCCCCAGGTCCCATCCCTGCTCCGTGTGCTCTGGTCCTGGTGTGTTTTGGAGCATCCCTGGGAGGACAGCTGGTCCAGGAGGTGTTGCTTCACCCAACACTCACAAGCTTCACAGCTCTAAAACCACTCCCCAGATCCAGCTTAAATTTGGTAGAGAAACACGTCTCTGGCCAAGCAGGCTGAAGCACCAGGCAGTTCCCTGGGTGAGCTGCAAAACTGAACAGTAAATGAAAATTACAGTGTAAAACACAAATGCAGCTGCAGCCCCTCTGCTCTCTTCCTCGCTCCCAAAGAGATGAGCTGGTCATGATGCAGAAACTCCCGATAAAGCCTGAGAGCAGGAGCATTCCCTGCCAAGCACCAGCCTGTCCAGGGGAGGCTGAGGGGCTGGCGAGGGGGTGTAATTAAAATTGGGTTTTCCTGCAAAAGCTTGTGTGATCTCCAGCCGTCAGGGCCGAGCTGAGCATCACTCGCAGGGTGTCAGGTATTCACGGAGCTGTGTAACTCCCAGGTACTTGTAGGAGCCTGTAAATTACACGCTTTTATGGGGGTGTATTTTACAGCGTGGTGTCAGGAGATGTAATGATGGCATGTATCACTGACGGGGATGGGACGCAGCCGGTGTGGGCTAACCCGGGGAAAAAAAGCTGTTTGCAGAAAGCTGCATGGCAGGGAGGAAAATGCCGAAGTAGGACAGGGCTCTTGGCTTCTTCTCTTGCTCACATGCAGCCCAGGGGATGGCCGGTACCCAGGTCTCAAAGGATGCTGCAGGGATGTGCGTGGCCCTGCGGGGCCCAGCGTCCTCGGCAGGTCCTGGGTGCCCCGGGGTGGGCGGTGAGGAGCTGCGGCCCGTTAGTGGCGGCACGAGCCAAAGTGCCTTTTATAGAGCAAGAGCAGGAGTAATTTATCGGGAAGCTTTTAGGGAAATGAGCAGCTCCTGGGCCCCTGCCAAGGCGCAGCCCCGCTGGGCTCGGCCCGGTGTCCTCTGGCAGCTCTTGCTGGGAGAGGAGGGGGGGATGGGGATGGGAATAGGAATGGGAATGGGGACAGGATGGGAAGGGGGATGGGGACAGGAATGGGGATGGAGATGGGAACAGGGATGTGGACAGGACGGGGATGGGGATGGAGATGGGAACAGGGATGTGGACAGGACGGGGATGGGGATGGGGATGGGGATGGAAGTAAGGATGGGGATGGGGACAGGGATGGGGATGGAAGTAAGGATGGGGATGGGGACAGGGATGGGGATGGGGACAGGGAGGAGGACAGGACAGGGATGGGGCTGAGACCATCCCACACTGCTTGCAGCACCAGAGAGAGCAGTAACCCTTACCAACTTCTTCCCGTCCTATCCCAAAACACCTCTTGGTGCTGTGGCAATCTCAGCACCGCAAACCCCGGTGGTTTTGCTGCTGGTTTTGCTCTGTCCGGCGGGGACCGATGACAGTGCCCGTGGAGAGTCCTTCTCCCTCCCACCTCCCCTCAGCCACGGCAGCCCCACACCTCCCTGGCACCGTCCCTCGTCCAACTACAGTGCTTGCATATTAAGATTTTTTTCCTTTCCTAGTGAGCATTTAATTAAATTAGTGAGGAGCATCGCTGTCTCACAGCAGCCGCAATGAGCCGTCCCCAGCTGCGGCAGAGCGGTGCGAGGCCGGCGCGTGGGGAACATGGCTGGGACCCCGTGCTGCCTGCCTGCAGCCCAGCTGCTCCTGAATCGGGAGCTGCGATCTCCAAACCTGCCCGAAGAAATCCGTTCTTCCAATTCCCATTGAAATTAATTGAGCAGCTTTGAAAAGCTGAGCTTGGGGGATCACATTATTCCTTTTATCTAATTTTTCTTTTATGTTATTGTGTTTTCTAGCAAATTAAATTGTCCTCTTTTTCTTTCTGGCCCCCTTATGTTTATTCACAGTATCTATAATAGACCTGGTTAAAAATATATATGTACACACATATCTCCGAGGCCACGTGGCTTCCTTTGGAAATGCCAGTTCATAAGAACATCAAAACTTTCTGTGGGGAGATGGATGAAATTTCATTATGAGCGCAGAGCCTCCCCCACTTTGCGAGGCAGCCGAAATGATTTCATTGCTGTGGAGCACTTCCATTTTCATTTCTCACTTGGACGTTCAGTTCAATTTGTTTGATAAATTATATGAGATCAAAAAAAAAACCCAAACCCCAAATCAATAAATGCAGCCAATTCCTCCTGGCATCCCAGAAATGGGGTGTCCCCCCTCTCAGTGCGGGGGAGGCCCATCTGGAGGGTGGGAAATCCCAGGCAGGCGCAAGGAAATGTGTTTTCCCTGTATGGGGCTCAACAGGGCTCCAGGGAGATGAAGGCCAGGGTTGCCTCAGCCCTGACGCCCCGAGGATGGTCTCCTCCAGCCCCATTGCCCACAGGGACCACCCCCCCCGGCACCACCTGCGGCGGGGGGCAGCAGCCTTGCCCAATATGCTCACAGCACCGAGAGCTTCCCCTGTTTTTATTTATTATTTTAATCTATTTGTCATTAAAAATGCATCATTTGGGGGCTCGGGGAGGGCGATCCATTAGGCAGGCGCGGCCCCCCCTGAGCACCCGTGGACGTGATTGCTGCGGTGGTTTGCATGAGCACGGCCGTGTTCATCAGTGGGACGGCGTCGCTCAGCGCGGGGGGGATTGCACCCGGGGCCAGACCCCACCATGGCGTAAATAAGGAGTAACAGGGGTGCTCCCCTGCCTGCCAGCCTCAGGGCAGGATCCCCAGCCCGGCCCAGGGACGGTGACCCCCCCGAGCCCCTCTGAGCCCCTCCGTGCTCCTCTCTGCCACGGGCGGGATCCTGGCTCCCCCTGGATTTGCCATTAAGCCGGGAGAAAGCGCTTTTGGGAAGGCGCTTAGGCTGCGTGTTCTCCTCATCGCGGCACTTTGTAAGGCAAGTGGCCTTAAAACATTCATCAAACACCAACATAAAACACCAGGGCACGCAGACAAGGAGGGGGAATAAAACCGCTTGGCGCTTGCACTGATCCACAGGGAAGGGCAGGATCCACGGCTGGACCGGGGTAGGGTACACGGGGGTGTAACCTCCCCGGCCCTGGGGGGAGCTGCCAGGCAGGAGTCAGGTCCCCTCCAGCCCCAGGTTTGGGGATGCTCCAGCCCCCCGGGGATGCTGGGGGACCACAGACCCCTGGCCATTGCCCACCTCCCTTGCCAGGAGGACTCGGCCACACACTGGCAGCAGCTCCCATGGGTGCTCCCATGGCCCTACACCCGGCTGGCACCCATCACCCTGCGCCTGTCCCCAGCCCTGCCCCATCGCTGCCCCACACGTCCCCCCACATCGCCAGGAGCCCCAGCAGCCCAGAGCACTTCAGAAATCCCACTTTTATTTCAGATCAGAAACAACCAACCAGGAAGAGGAAAAAAAAAACCCAAAACAAAACCAACTCCAAAGAATGAGAAACGGCCCCAAATTCGAACCAGTCTGGTGCCCAGGTGGGTGCTACATACAGGCTGGGGGGGCTCGGGGGTGTGCAGGGCAGGCTCCCCAGCCTCGGGGTTGCTCCGGCTCTTCCCAGGGCGGTCGGCTCAAAGTGCATCAAGCAGGAGGTCAGCGTCGTCCCCCACCTGGCAGGTGGGGAAACCGAGGCACGGCGCGGGGGCTAGGGCAGGGGGGCGGGCAGGGGGGTGAAATCCAGCCCTTGGCAGCCAAGTCCATGCAAACGCTCCCATCTCAGACTAGAAACCATCTCAGGCGCGTGTATTGCTTAGGGGATGATTTGGTTTTTATCATAAATATAGAGCTATAGACGATAGTATCGGTTTATCCGACGGGATCCTACGCCCGGGGGGGCAATCCGCCCCCGGCACGGGGAGGGGGCAGCACACGGGGTCCATGCACGTTACATGCACTTACGGGTTTGTTTTTTTCTGGTGAGGGGAGGGGGTTGTGTGTTTGTGTGTCTTTATCAAAGTTTCCATGTTCTGCAAACAGCCATGCGATCGCGTTGCCCCGGGACAGCGGGGACCCGGCGCGGGTCTTCCCCCCTCAGGTTTGCCCCCTCCCGGGGGGGTTTTGCATGTTTGAGTCAAATATGGATCTCTCTCTCTCCACTCCCCGCTATAGCTGTGGCTCCCCGTCGGTGGCCGGAGGCAGGCGCTCAGGGCGGCCCTGCTACTTCATGCCGCTGCGCAGCACCTGGTTGGCGGCGATGAGCATCACGCTGATGATGAAGGCGATGGCGAAGGCGCAGATGAGGCTCTTCCGCACGCAGGTCTGCCGGATCTGCTGGCTGGAGCAGGCTGGGGGGGAGAGCCGGGGGGTTACTCCAATGCTCCCCCATACCCCTGGTACCCAGAGCCGTCCCCGTGGCGTCGGGGCTGGGGCGGGTATTTGGCATCCCCGGCCGCCTGGCACTCACTCTCCACATCGACAGGGCACTCCTCAGCCGTGCCCATGTGGCTCTCCTCCTCTGTCATGATGATGTTCTCGATGTCCTTCATGGAGAGGTGCTCGCAGAAGGTGTCGTACAGCAGCCGCTTCAGCTCGTCCACTGTCAGCTTCTGCATGTCACACTGCGGGGAGCGGGTTGGGGGGCTCGGGCTGACCCCATGCTGGGACCCCGCCAAGGGGGTTGCAGTGATGCTGTGGGATCCCCTGGCACCCGTGGGTGCTGCATTTTGGCTGGATCCCCCCATTTTTGGTGAGAAAAGGGCTGGTGTCCTGCTGACCCCCTGGCAGAGCAGGGCTGGTCACCATCTGCCACCCCGTGCCGAGGCAGGGACAGAAAAGCCTCAGGCTGGTGTATCCTAACCCTGACCCTGATCCTGACCCCAGCCCTGACCCTAAGCCTAACGTTTCCACTAACGCTAACCTGGAGCCTGAGCCTGAGCCTGATCCTCCCCCTAATCGCAGCCCTGACCCCAATCCTAACCCTGACCCTAACCCTAACCCTGAGCCCAACTCTGACCACAACCCTAATCCTAACCCTTAAACCAACTCTAACCTTGACGCTAACCCACAGCCTGATCCTGATCTTCACCCTCACCCTAACCCCAACCCCAGCCCTGACCTTAAACTTAACCTCAACCCTAACCCCAACCTTGACCCTAACCCTGACCCTGACCCCAAGCCATCCGCCGGGGCTCTCAGTGCAGGGGCCGGGGGTGCTGGACCCCCGGGGGGGAGGCTCGGGAGGCTCCCTACCTTCCAGAAGACGGTGTCGAAGTCTGTGCCATGGAACTTCTCCGGGATGCCCGAGGTGGACAGCTTGGGCCCCAGTAATGTCACGAATTCCTCGAAGTCCACCTGCCCATCACCTGTGGGACACAGAGGCGGCTGTCACCCGTTGCCCGGGCATGGGGACACGTGCAATTCCCCCCCACCCGAAGGGTCCCCATGGGGCTGGTTGGGGGGGACACCCTGCCTGCACTCAGTGATGCTCAGAGGTACACCCCTGTGCAGCCTGGGGGGGCCCCGGTCCAAGCCCTGGTGTTTTTTGGGGGCACCCCACTCCTGGGCTTGACACTGCTGGGGGGACTTTGTTCCTGGGCACAACACTTGGGGGGCTCAGGCAGCCCAGAGCCCCCCGAACTTGCCCATCCACCCCACTATGGCCCAGAGCAGCAGCCAGTATTACAGGACCTTGGACTCTCAGACTTCAGCAGCCAGAGCCCCCCAAACTGGCTGGGGACCCCCAGTACCAACCAGCACCCCATTGCTGGCCAGGGACCCCCAAAACCAGCCAGTGACCTCAACACTGGCTGAGGACCTCCAGCAAAGCTAGGGGTCTCCCAACATTGGCCAGGATGCCCAACACTGGCTGGGGTCCCCAGTACCAGCTAGCACCCGAACGCCACCTGGGGCCCCCCAATGCTACCTGGGGCCCCCCAATGCTGGCTGGGGCCCCCCAATGCTGGCTGGGGACCCCCAACACCATCCCAGACCCCAAACACCAGCTGGAACCCAAATTCCAGCTGGGACCCCAACGCCAGTTGGGGACCCCCGTGGTGGCTGTGACCCCAGGGGACGTGGGAAGGGGCCGGGGCAGGGTGCCGCCGGGCTGGCCGTATCCTGTGCCTGCGGAGGATGCTGGTGTCGGGGCTGTCAGGCCGGCACTAACGATGAGTAATGAAGGGAGCGGCGGCTTGGCAGCACTGCCAGAAAGGCTTTTAAATGGGGGAAAAAAAAAAGGAAACCAATAAATTAACGAGCTCTTTAAGGTCCCGGTGAGTGCAGGAGTGACAGGGACAGGCCGACGGTGGCAGCGAGTGCTGGAGGTGCACGGCCAGCTTGGCCTGCTCGGTGGTGAGAGCATGGCCCGGGGTGCAGGCTCCGACCCAGGGTGCAGGATCCCGCCTGCGGTGCAGGATCTGGCCCCAGCAGCCCGGTCCTGGCTGGTTTGCCGAGCCAGGAGAGGTGCCGTTCCCGCCTGCAAGTGCTCCAGGATCGTTAAATCCTCCAAAGCAAAGCTGGGGTGGCGATGATGATGAGGATGATGGATGAGCGGGAGGCTCCAGGCATGAGGCAGAGCCTGGATCAGGCCTCCTGCATCCTGCATCCCACATCGGGTCAGGCAGCCACCAGCGAGTGGGGTGGAAACAGGGCAAATTGGGTGTTTCACCAAAGGGACGGTGCTGGGGGTCCCATCCCCATCCCCATCCCCATCCCTGTCCCCATCCTGGGGCGCTGGGGTCCTACCGTCCATGTCGAGGCGCTGGATGATGACTTCCAGCTCCACCTCGTTGGGCATGTAGCCCAGGGAGCGCATGGCCGTGCCCAGCTCCTGCTTGGAGATGAAGCCGTTGCCATCCCGGTCGAACACCTTGAAGGCTTCACGGATCTCTGTGGGGGGAGTGGGGATCAGCCCGGCCACCCCCGCAGCCCCGCACCCCCCAGCNGTGTAACGGGCTGTGAGTGGGTGATGGGTGTGCACGTGGGTGTGCTGGGGTCTGGGTGTTGCGGGGGTGGTTGTGCAGGTGGGGGTACCAGGAGGGGTGTGCGAGGCAGCACGGGCACCTGTGCGACTGCGCGCTCACACACACACACACACACACGATGTCTCCAGCAGCTCGTGCCCCAACAACCTCCCCGAGAAGGGTCTGACCTCCCCAAGGGGACACCAATGCATCCCAAGGTCTTTGCTCCAACTCCAGTTACCTGCTCGCAGCACCCACGCTGCCCTCGCCACCGCCCGGCCCTCTGCAGCTGAAAATCTGGCATCCTGCCCCAAAAATGCCCTCCTGGGATGTGCTCAAGTTTGGGGTGCCCACGGGGGTGGGGGCTGCAGGTGGGGAGGCCCCCACGGTGCTGCAGTGCCCAGCTGGGACCATCCCCACGTCCTGCACCCCAGGTGCTGGCACGGGGAGGGTGCTGGGTGTGCCAGCACCCACATCCTCCCTGGGGACTCTGCACCCGTCACAGGGTTACAGGGTGGGTGCCGGAGCTGTGCCACGCTTCAGCCAAAAAAAGTACCAACTCTCACTGGGGTCGTTTCGGTGTTCAGCCCTCTCCCACGCAGAGGAAGATGAGATGGAGGCGGGGAGAAAGTGGGAGGATTTGGGGTTTCTGGCTCAAAATGAGCCCCTGCGGGGTGGCAGGGAGAGGCTGTGCTGAGCTCGGAGGGCAGAGGGGAAACTGAGGCACAGCGCTTGCCACGCCGCGTGGCTATCGCCCACCCAAAAGCCTTGCAGTGCCCATCGGCTCCATCTTGCCTCTTGCTGCGCTCAGGGCTTTGCTCCCTTTTGGGGGAGTTTCTGCCTTTTTGATGCCCCCCGACACACAGAGCTTGAACCAGGCTGATGGGAAGAAGGGACCGGGCGAGTTTGCATCGGGAACACCAGGAAGCCGGGCTGGGATGTCGGTGCCCTCTTCCTTCGCCAGGCGGCAAAGCTGCCGGCACTGTGCAGCACGAGCATGCAGGTCTTTGCCAGCTGCTGGAGGGGTTCGCGTTGGAGGAGCCTCGAGGGAGAAACAGGGGCCGACAACTTTGGTTTTGGGGGGACAAACCCACGCAGGTTGTGCTATCGATCCCTAGTGCTTGGGGACGTCCCTGCCCAGATGATGGCCATTGGTGACGTCTTCCAAGGTGTTTTGGGGGTTTTTGGCCTGCTAGCCCAATGGGTAAAGCTTGTCCATGGCTGGCATCCCTGCCTGGGCAGGGGGTTGCTCCTGGTTCCCCCTGGGCTCGTGGAGAGCTCCGCTCCAGTCCAGGCACCCCCAGAATTCATCCTTTGAGGATGCTCATCCCAGACTACTCAAAGGTGGTTCCCCATCACCCAGCTCAGGGTGTTGGGGGAAAAGCAAGGACATTCCCGACAGTGGCCAAACTGGTGTCCCATTGCGGGTGTTACCCCCCACAGCTGGGGCACCCTGACCCCCCCGGCTGAGCCAGTAGCACCCTGCCCCAGTTTGCACCCTGCGTCTTCTCAGTCCCAACACGGAGCCCCGAGGAGTGGCTGTGGGGCCAGGGGGGCGGCTGGGTGTCACAAATGTCCCCCCAAACCAGAGGGTGGCCGGGGGAAGGTGGGAGCGGGTGGCAGCATGGCCCCCCCGCAGCAGCGCAGGTGTCTGGCGTCTCACGGGGTCACCTTGGGGCTCCCGCCACTGCCATCGATCCCCGCGGCCACGCGGCGCAGCGGGCGTGCAGCCGCAGGTGGGGTGCTGGGGGGGAGCCCTGGGCCGGGAGCACCCGTCGGTGCTGCGCAAGGCTGGGTGCATCGCCACAATGCCCTGGCACGCGTGTGCACACATGCGGTGAGTGTGTGCGCACACACGCACGCACTGCAGTGAGGCTGCGCACACGCACATGGATGCACAGGCACATGCTGCAGTGAGGCTGTGCACACACACCTTGCAGCGGTGCTGTGCTTGTGCGTGCACGCATGCGCCAACGCCTTGCAGTGATGTACTTGTGCAGGCACACGCACACACGCAAACACCTTGCAGCAATGCTGTACTTGTGCGTGCACACACGTGGGCACAACCGCGTTGCAGCGATGCTGTATTTATGTGTGCACACACAAACACCTTGCAGCGATGTACTTGTGAATGCACACACACACACAACCACCTTGCAGTGATGCTGTACTTGTGCGTGCACACACACCCCCACCTCGCACTGATGCTGTACTTGTGCGTGCACACATGCAGGCACGCACAGAGCCACAGCGCAGTGATGTACTTGTGCATGCACACACACCCCTTGCAGTGATGCTGTACTTGTGCATGCACACACACACACTCTCTCTGCAGCAGGGCTGTGCATATGAACCCATCCCGCTCTGATGCTGTACGTGTGCGCACACACCCTGCAGCGAGGCTGTACATGTGCACACACACGCTGCAGCGATGCTGCCCGTGTGTACACACACACACCCCCCCCTGCAGTGAGGCTCTGCGTGTGCATAAAAATGCATGAGCACAGACGCACAGCGTGCAGTGGGGCTGTACGAAGGTGTGCGTGTACACACTCGTGCACACGTGCACACGCACACACAACCCCTGCAGTGAGGCTGTACATGGGCACGCACAAAACCTGCAGGGCTATGGGCACACACACACTCTCTCGCACACCCGGCATGAGGCCATCTCCCTACGCGGGGCTCCTGGCCAGGCTTTGGGGACAGAGCCCCTCACCCCCCCAGCCTTGGGGCTCCGTGCCTCAGTTTCCCCATGAGGAGTCCCCAGGGGCTCCAGGCCTGATGCCGAGCCCCCTCTACCCTCTCCCGAAGGTGCAGTGGGGCTGTGCGTGGGGCCGTCCCGTGCCTCAGTTTACCCCGTGGTGCCAGCGCTGGGGTAGCGATGGGGGCTGTGGGTGCTGCAGCCCCTTTCCCCCCATGCCCAGCAGAGCGGGGCTCCCTGGGGACACCCCGAGCCGGGGCGGCCTGGGGGTACCGGCAGCGCCTGTCCCGCTGCCCTGGCAAACTTTTGGGGTGGAAAAAGCCATTAGGGGGATAGCAAGCTGAGACCGGCCCCGCTCATCACACGGGTGGGCAGAGCCCCGGCGGCCGCCCCTCCCGGCCAGAGCCGGGTGGCATCGGGGCTGCGTGGGGCTGCCGTGACCCGAGTGGGGTGACACGGGTGACAGCCGCCCCCAGGGCCCCCCGCGCCGCCAGCCACTGTCATATTATGACAGCGGGGAGGGTGGCCCCGCCACGCCGGGGGGGTCCAGCCCCGCGCCGCCGCCGCCGCCGGTCCCTGCTGTGTCATATTGTCACAACGGCGACACCGGGGCCGGGACCACCCCCACGGCCCCCCCGCCACCCTCTCCCGCTGCCCGGCTCTCTCCCACGCTTCCCTTCCTCCTCTCCTCCTCCTCCTCCTCCCCATCCATCCATCCATCCGCATCCCGCTCGCCTTGAAGCTCCCCACGGCGCCGGGGGCCGCGCACCCCGAGCCCCCCCGCACCCCACAGGGGCTGGCCCCCCCGGCCCCGGCCCGCTCACCCTCTAGCTCGTCCTCGGGGATCTCCACGGGGTGCTGCTCGGCGAGGATGTTGGGGATGGTGTAGATCCCCCGGTACATCAAAGCCGCCGTCACCGGGTGGAAAGGCATCTTCGGGGCTTCCCAAAAGCCAAAGTTTAAACCCAAATCTCCTCGGGGGTGGGTGCCCCAGCCG
>VYZW01034000.1:0-59340 GCA_013401315.1 Balaeniceps rex | reverse complement strand
GGTGCCTCCCCCCGGGGAGGGGGGGCAGTTGCGGCCGAGAGGGTGTCACAGCCACCCGTGAGCCTCCCGGGCCGGATCCTGCCCCGGTGCTGCTGGAGGGGCTGGGGCACCCGGCCGGGGTGGGTGCTGGGTGGTGGAGAACAGCGCCAGAGATGGTGGGTCCCTGTGGCACCCCATGCCCAGGCAGCCGTCACCCCCAGGACCCCGCATGCAGCAACCCAGGCTGCCATCACCCCGAGGTCCCTGCACGTGGCACCCCATGCCCGGGCAGTTGTCATCCCAGGGTCCCCATACTTGGCACGCCAGGCTGCCATCAACCCGAGGTCCCCACGTGCAGCACCCCAGGCCATCATCACCCCAAAGTCCCTGCACACAGCACCCTGGGCCAGGGCAGTCATCACCCTAAGATCCGCAGGGTGCCACGGGGTGGCAGGGACACCACGGCCGGACCTCCTGCTCCCGCACTAGGGCAAAAATGAGCTGTGTAAGAGGAGCAAAGCGGAGCCAGGAGCAAAACCCTCCATCCCCACCCGCCTTTCCAGCTGTCCCCTGCTTTCCCCCAGGCCCTGATCACATTTTTCACTTTATTTATCACTTTGTCATTGATTAATCACAGTTGGGCTTGTGTGCCGGGGTGGCTCCCCTCTGTGCCACGTCCCCGCGACATCCATGTCCCTATGGCATCTGTCTGCACCCTGGTATCCAGGCAGAGATGCTGCCCAGGATCTGGGATCTTGCTCCTTGCAAGTCCCACTGTCCGCCTTGCCTGGCTTGTCTCCATGGGTGGGGGTGGCCCCAGCAGACCCCGGCCGTTGGGAGACAGGGGTCACGGTGTCCCCTGTGCCTTGGTGGCATCTCTCTGGCTGGGCACAGTGGCACCGGGAAGCTGCCAAAGCCCCTGCTCCCCGCTGGAGGCTGCCTTTGGAGGTGCTGTGGTGGGAGAGAAGGAGTTGGGGGCAAGAGGGAAAATGGCCCCAGAGCTGTAACGGGGTGGGAAAGAAAAAGGGGGACGGTTGGCACCTCTCAGGTGCTCATCCGAACCCCAAAGACACTCAAGAGCGATGGGGAAACTGAGGCACAGCTGGACAGGCTGCAGATGTGCTTTTCATGTTGGGACTGTCACAAGAACCCCCAAAATTCTGGAATGGGGTTCCTGCCGCTCCAACCTCGTCATCAAAATCTCCCCAGCATCCTGCAGCTGCCCCGGCCACGTGCTCAGCCTCAGCCGTTGCCTCATTCAATTCAATGCTGCCGGGAATTTTCAGGCAGATGGCAGCTCCGACCCACTCCTGCGCCAAATCTTCCACCTCTGGCAGGAGCATCGGCCGGGACCCCACCCCAGGGCTCCCCAAAACCCATCGCCCTACCCCAGCTGCCTCCCGGCAGCACTGCCTGTGCAGCTGCCAGTTGATTTTAACCAGCTGGGGTCCCCTTTAAGCTATTTTTTAGCTGGGAGAAATTTCCTTCTCCGGCAGCGGAAAACCACCGCAGCCACGCTCCCGAGCTGGGGATTTCAGGGATGATCAAATCCCCGTCGGTCCGGGGTGTCGGCTCCCAGGGCAGGATCCTTCCTCCCGGGATGTCATGGCTCAGGGGTGGCTTTTTCCAGCTCTGCTAAAACTTCATCTTCCACCAGGGCTCGGGACAGTGTTGGGGCACATGGACCTGTGCCCCACAGGGAGTCTCCGGTGTCTAATACTGTGGTTGAGCTTACAGCACGGCCCTGAGGGGGAGTATGCTGATAATAATAAGGGACTTCTGGGGAGAAAGAAGCCCAAAAAGGCAAGGTAGCCTAATTGAAAATCTCCTTTTTTCTTAGCGGATCAGTTTGCTCCTCAGTGTTAACAAAGAAGCCCTCCCAATTAATTCTTCATTTGCCCACCAGAGGCCCTGGGGTGGAAACTCATTAATTTCTCACCACCCAAACCCTGGCAGGAATTATACCGCAAATTTCTGGGCTTTTCCCCACAAATCCCCCCAGGAGATCTCTGCGCTCGGCAGCAACGGGGATCTGTCGGAGCATCCTTCCCCGCGGATGGGGGAGACCTCCTGCTCCTGCTGCTTCATCCCTGGGGATGGAGGGCGTGAGCACGCGGCAGCACTGGGGAAAAGTGGGAATTAAACAATGGCTTAATTGCATTTGAAGTCTTGATTGTTTTTTTGCTCATTAGGGATCATCAGCGGAGCGGTCTCAGCATTTCCCCCGAGCCCAGCTGGAGACCCCCATCCTGCTTGGCCACACCGCCCTCTTCCTCACAGGATGAAGGCTTCCCTTCCCTGTACAGTCTGCGCTGTTGCCTGCCACTCTGCCCCGCAGCCCCTTTGCTTCAATCTCCTCACTTATTTTGGGGTGAGAAGCTCTGAACTGGTTTCCTCAGACCTCGGTCCATCACCGCACACTGAGATGATGGGGTGGAGGCAGCGGTGTCCCCAAACCCCAGGGATTTCAGCTTAAAAATCCCAGCCATAGCTGGGTGATTAACACGTTTCCTGCACCGCTGGGACGTTGCAAATGTTCCTCTTCATAATTCCTCTGTTATTTTATTAGTGGTTCCTCTTCACGATTCTCCCTTTATTTTGTTAGGGGCTCGGGCCAGCCCTGCCAGCAGGTCAATGCCGCCTCTCCCCACCATCCTTTTGTCCCTCCCATGACGGCAGCACCTCCCTGACACTCGCGGGTGGTATCCTAATTAGCTGATCCCGCTAACGAGGCAGGAGAAGCGCGATCCAGGCCTGGTGTTTTGCGTCTCATTTGCAGCTTTGCGAAGACCTTGCTCTCAAGAGCTCCTGGGTTCGCATCCCGACAGCATCATCTTTATTTCTCTCGGAAAGATTGAGGGGAAAAAATTAAAAGGAATAAAGCCATGCTGGCACAGAGGCGGTGCTGATTTATCTTTAATTTAATCTTCTCCTCCTCATTTATTACTGAGCCTTCTTTCTCAGCCTCCCCTGGCAGGGCCGAGATGCCCTCCTCACTCCCCGCCGACCCCTGCCCAGCAGAGACTCCTGTGCTGGATTCTCTCCCTGCCCTGAGTGTATCCTGCCAACTCCATTTGTCCGGGTGTTTCCAAGTCTGGTCTCTGCCACGTCCCTCAGTTGAAATTCCCAATTGTCCTTGCAGAGGAGAGAGGCAACACGCAGGGATGGGACAGGGATATGGATGAGGATTGGGATGGGATGAGGATTGGGATGGGATGAGGATTGGGGTGGGGATGGGTATGGGATGGGGATTGATGAGGTTTGGGATGGGGATCGGTATGGGATGGGGATTGATGAGGATGAGGATGGGGAGGGGGATGGGGAAGAGGATGGAGATGGGGATAGGGATGAGGAAGGAAAAAGAGAAGGGGAAGGGGATGAGGACTGGGAAGGGGATGAGGATGAGGATTGGGATGGGGAGGGGGATGAGGATTGGGATGGGGATGGGGATGGGATAGGATGGGCTGAGATAAGATGGGGATGAGGATGAGGATGGGATGGGGAACCCTCACAGGGGTGGGGATGGGAAGGGATGGGGATAGGATGGGATAGGCATGAAGATAGGATGGGGATGGCACGGGGATGGGGATGGAGATGGGATGGGGATGGGATGGGGATCTGTCACAGGGATGGGAAAATTCACAGGGATGGGGAAACCTGGTGGAGATGGGGATGGAATGGTGCAAACCTGGGCTGGGTGCCCTCAAATCCCTCAGGACAACCCCACAGATAACTCACCCCAGGGCAGTGTGAGGATGCTGAGGTGGGGGGCAGCACCACAGTGTCCTCCGGTATATAACATTGCTCATGCTGAGCGCAGGGAGGGGACATGAGCGGCCCAGGGTGGCCATTGTGTCATTTTAAAGTCACCTGCTGGCACCAAGCCCTCGGAGGCGCCGGAGGCATCAATCTCCCAGGGCTGTTGCTGTCAGCTGGGTATTTAGTGAAATGTTTCTTAAATGAACGCTTGATGGAAGAAGAGGGATGGCTGCAACGTACCGAGCCGCAAGGTTATCCCTGCCACCGCGACGGCTGCCAGCTCCCAGCGCCCGCTATTAAACGCGGGGAGGGTGGCTGTCAGGGAGGGTTCGGGAGCTGCTACCCGGTGCGGCCATGGCCGTTCCCGCACTGGGACGCATTTCGGAGCAAATCACACCTGTGACGGGGGAAATGCCGGGCAAAGCTCCGGGCAGCTGGTGCAGGTGGGGAGGGAAGGGAGAACGGGAAAGGCTTTGAGAGCCCCATTTAATTTGGGTTCCCAAGGGGGAAAATAGCCCCTCCGTGGGAGGAGGCAAGACTTCTGCTTAGGAGAAATTTTCTTTATGAAAACCAGGAAAAATTGAAATAAGCCTGTTCTTAGCATCCCTCCAAGTAGATGCAGCTGGGGATGCCAAGGGCAGTGGTGACTCCACTTCCCAAGAGACCAAGAGGGGAGGTAACTCCCAGAGACCTCAGTCAAGGACTTTCTTAAACTCATTAACAGCACAAAAAAGATCCATGGGAAGTGCAGCCTGCCCGGGAAGGAGCACGGTAGTGCAGGGTGGGATCCGGCTTTTCGAAAGGGGCACACAAGAGGGGAGCAAAGGGCAGGGCTCTGGCAGAGCCGTGCTCAGCCCCGAGGCACCACGCAAGGGTGAAGCCATCCCTGACCCCACCTGGCTGACCTTCAGCCTGTGCCCTCAGTGAGAGCAGCAGGAAGAGGAGTAAATGCAACAAAATCCACATTACAGTGCCTGTGCACCTGGGACATGGATGGGTGCCGGTACCGGGCAGGTCACTGAGCAGCTTTTCTTTGCTGCAACCAATGTTGAAGTCAGACTCCAAAACAAAACCCTTGGCTGAGCATTAGAACTGTTTGGAAACGGTTTCCATGCCTCCCTCGCAGCATCTCAATGGCCTTTTCCTCTCTGTACGCATAACCCAAGCAAATCTCCTTGCAATGAGATTTTCCTTCAGGACATGGCTCTGCTGGGCCAGACCCTGTTCTCATCCCGCCATCAGCACGCAGGTGATGCTCACCAGGAGACACCGGCAATCAGCCGTGCCACGCTGGCACAGTGACCTCAGGTAGCGACACCAGCTCCATCTCTCCAGGATGCTGTGTGCTGCTGCCCTGGGATGCCCTGGCACCATGATGCCAGGACCCGGTGGTACCGAGTGCCACGATGCCAACAGCCGGTGGTACCTGGTGCCATGATGCCCAGGCTGGCAGTAGGCAGCATCCTGGCAGGGCTGTGACGATGCCCGGTGTCCCCACAGCAGGTGATGCTGTGGCCAGGCAGGAGAAGGAGATGGGAGTGGGACTCCAGCGTTCCTGTTCCCAATCCGGCCCCAGGGCTCCCCAGGCAGCGGTGGCAGCACGTGACCGGGGAGGCCAGGAGGGATGATGCTGCCCAAGGTGATTATGAGGGAAGGGGAAATTAACAGCAAGGGTGAAGGGGTGAGATCCTGGCTGGCGGGATCCTGGCCGAGGTGGCGTCTCCTTCGCCAAGGCCGTGTCCCCATCAGGGCTGGCAGTGTGCTGGTCGGCAGCGCCTGCTCCCTCTCCTCCATGCCCAGGGAGATATCAGCCCTTGTGCTCTCAGGGCACCAGCTCCCAGGATCTCCTGGGCACCGGCTGGTCCCAGGCGTGTTGTATGGTCCTGCACCAAACCACACGGTCCTGCGACCTGCCGCAAGGTCCTGCAGCAGACTCGAGGTCCCACTCCCCACCACGTGGTCCGTGTGGTGCTGCAGCCTGCTGCACCATTCTGCACCAGACCTGTCATCCTGCAGCCTACTGTGTGGTCCTGAGTCCTGTTGTAGAGTCGTGCAGCCCACCACCCCGACCTGCACCCCATCGCACGGTCCTGCACCCCACTGCATGGTCCCACACCCTGCTGTGCGGTCCTGAACCAAACCACAGCATCCTGCCTCCCCTGTGTGGTCCTGCACCCCACCAGAAGGTCAGGCAGCCCATCGCATGATCCTGCGCCCCACCATGTGGTCTTGCACTCCACCACATGGTCCTGCACCCCATCACACCTTGCCCAGCATCCCTCCGCTTGGCCTGAGCAGCCTCCGGCAATTCATCCTCCACTCGCAGGGCAACTGTGGTGGCTGGAGCAGCTCCACATGCTTTTTATTTTATAGCATCCATATATTATCCCCTCCCTGGTGCTCTGCCTCGGTGGCTGATTGGGCACCTCTGGTACCAGCCAGAGGTTTCAGCTCCGGAGCTGTGGCTTCCCCGCTGGCAATCCTCCCTCTTCACCTGTTAAGCCCCTAATTAAGCCGATAAGACATACGTAGGGCTTTTAATTACAGCTTTGCGGTGGCTGCCCCAGGGGAGGTGTCGAGGCAAGGGGAGATGAACTGAGCTGGCCAGGTCTCTGCTGGGAGTGGGGTGGCCCCGGGTGCCATTCCCTCGGCGAGGCTGCCTCTCCCCTCTCCTCTCCATCCTCATTTCATTTTCTTTCCTCTTTCTCCCTGGAAGACAAAGGGCCGGGAAAAGGAAAAGGTGGGGGGACGCAGACGGCAGCGCTGTGCCGGCCATCAGCCCACGCCAGCGGTGATGGATGAGGATGGATGCGGATGGCGGGGATGGCGTGGGGCTGGCAGCCACCAGCCAAGGAAGGAATAATGCCCCCACGTCCCCAGGATGCTGTCCCTGAGGAGCAGGACCCCGGCCCGCTTTGCCCCCGGGGAGCAGCATTTTATGTTGGCATCCTGCAACCCGGACCCAAACCACGTGGGAGCTGAGCACCCATGGGTGCCCTGAGCTCCCCAGGGTGCCTGAGAGCAGGGATGGGGTGTCCCGTGGGCTGCTCCCCTAATTCAGACCCTGTGCTGGGTCTCCATTGCTGGTGGGCTGAGGGTGACCCTGTAGAGCCACCCGCAGCCTTGGGGTGCCCCGGCCCCGCCCCGGCTCCAGCCTGCACCCATGGTGGCCCGTGGGCAGGCGCCCGCTGTGCCATGCCGTGCCGTGCCATGCCATACAGTGCCATGCCGTGCCAGCTTGTGTCCATTAAGCAGTGAGTCAGAGCCGGGTCGGTGCTGACTGACACTCGTGTGCCAGCTCTGAGCACCCATCCTGCATGCCAGGGCACCCACTGCATCCCGACATCGCTGGGGTGCACAAGTGCGCTTCCCTGCTTCACCTCCCTGCACAAATGCACCTCCCTGGGCATGCACACCCCGTGTGCAGATGCCCTTCCCTTGTGCATACACCCCCTTGATGCAAAAGCATCCCTCTTGCAAATGCAATCCCATGTGCAAATGCCCTTTCCTTGTGCACACACACTTAATGCAAAAGCATCCTGTGTGCAAATGCACTTTCCTCGTGCAAATGCCCTTCCCTTATGCACACATACCCTCAATGCAAAAGCATCTCTCGTGCAAATGCAAATCACTTGTGCAAATGCACACCCTACATGCAAATGCCCTTCCCTCGTGCACACACGCGCTGCCCTACGAGCCCACACGTGCAGGAGCACCCCAGGCCCCTGCAGCCAGCCCTGGCCCTGCCCGCGGGTGAGCCAGCGTCCCCCGCTCCCCGCTGGCCCCTGCACCCCCAGGCACCCAGTGCCGGGGCAGCACCCTGGGGTGCAGGGGGCAGCTGGGGGCGCGGAGCAGGTGCAGGGGTGGCAGCCCATGACTTATGGGTGGGGAGAGGCCTCAGGCGCTGTCTGGCCTCTCGGGCACCACGGGACGAGGCGGCATACCGATCGGCAGCCCCCGGAGCTGAACGGCCTCGCCAGCACCATCCCTGCCTCAGTTTCCCCATCTGCCACCACTCTGACCCTGGCTCCCTACTACGAGTAGGGGTTTGGGGACAGGGACGCTTATGTGAGCAAGAAATCATCCCGAAGCCAGTACCAAAGCCACCCCAAGTGTTAAAGCACATGGAGAACCGCTGCCGAAATGTTGCTGCCTTGGGTTAGCAAAAAACCCCCAATTTCCTTCCCAGGAATCCACGGCAGGAGGAAGGTGCTGGGAGAGGGACATGGAGAACGCTCTTTGATAGGCTTTTTTTCCTTGGGCAAAGTCATCACAAGCCAACCCCCACCCGCTCCGCCGCTGCCTCGGCTCTGATGAATTTAATTTTGCTAAAAAGGAAAAAAATCAGAATGAAATTTCCTTTGAAAGTGGAGGAACGGCCCAGCCTGCGGTGCAGGAGGGCAGGCAGGGAGCTGGCACAGGGCTGCCCGCTGCAGCGTGGGGGCTGCGTGTCTGCAACGCTGCCAAGTGTGTGAGGCTGCAAGTGTGCAATGCTGTGCGTGCGAGGCTGTGAGCGTGCGAGGCCCTGAGCATGCAAAGCTGGGAGCATGGGAGGCTGCAAGTGTACGAGGCTGCAAGCGTACGAGGCTGCAAGTGTGCAGCACCGCGAGCGTGCAATGCTGCGGGTGCATGGTGCTGCAAGTGTGCAATGCTGTGACCATGTAGGACTGCAGGCGTGCCGTGCTGTGAGTATGCAATGCTGTGTGAGTGTGCTAGGCTGCAAGTGTGCAATCCTGTACACACTCAAGGCTGCGCATATGTCATGCCGTGAGCATGCAATGCTGCAGGTGCATGGTGCTGTGAGTGTGCACGGCTGTGAGTGTGCAATCCTGCAAGCGTGCAGTGCCATGAGTGTGCAATGCTGCAGGTGCATGGTGCTGCGAGTGTGTGGTGCTGCAAGTGCACGGTGCTGTGAGCGTGCAGGGCTCCTGGTGTGCATGGCCCCCGTGAGCGAGCAGGGGACCCCCTGTGTCAGAGGGCAGAAGGAGACCCCCATGTTGGACTCGGCGCCAGCTGCCCCGGGCGCCGCGGCCTGGGCTGGACAAAGACCTTTTGGCTTCGCTTTGGGGCCAAATCCCCTGGCCGGGGGCTCTGCCCGTCGCCTGCAGGCAGCGCAGGCAGCGCACCAGCTGCATTATCAACACCGGTGGCTGCGGGCAGCACTCCCACCCCATGCGTGGGAATCAGGTCACCCTCCATTTCCCTCACCCGCTGGCTCCCAGCAGCACCAAAATCTCCCCCATTTCCCCATCAGCATCCCTTTGCCACCCCCCCCATCAGCTCTGCTTAAAACAACAAAAAAGGGGAAAAAAATACCCCCCACCCAGCCCACCCGCTTCTCAGAGGGGACCGGAGCCCTCACCAGGAGCTCTGTTTAATTTCCCAGGGTTTTGCTGCCGGTGAGCAGACGAACAAGCGCATCCATCGCTAAGAGCATCAAGTCGCAGCGGGGCCAGGGGGACCAGGGGCAACCCCCCGGGGTGCGTCTTGCTTAGCCTCAGGGTGTTCAGCACGGATGGTGGTTTGGTGAAGCCCCACCGGCAGCCCGAGCTTGGGGCTGGCAGCTCAGCTGAGTCTCCGCGTCACCAAAGGGGTTTTATCCCTAATTAATTAAAAAATTGAGGTCAATGCAGCATATCGTTTATTTATTCCAGGCAGGCCGAGATCAGGCAGCGTCGGGCAGAGCCCCAGGGACAGCAAACACGGGGCTCAGCCCTCGCCCAGGGCACCCCAAACCCTGGGAAGGAAAAGAGCACCCTGCTGCAAGCAGGGATGGAGGAGCCCCAAGGGACTGGGGACAGCGGGACCCCCAGAGCGATGGGGAGGGGGAAGCCATTCCGGCCCCACGGGAGCATCCCGGCCCCGTAGGGAGCTGCCGGAGGGATCCCAGGGCCGCAGCCATGCTTCCCATTAAAACCTCCCCCTGCCGTTAACTGCGGCAATGAAAGGCTTCATGAGGTTTTTCCCAAAGAAAAAGGACCAAACAAGTCCCAGCTCCCCCTCCTAGTGCTTTGAATTTTTATTAAAACAAAGGAGAAAACCATTATTTCTTCCAACAGTCCAGGGGAATGGGAAAGCGGCTGTGCCAGGCCACAGCCATCCGAATCGCAGTCATGTGCAGGGAGTCGACCTGAGGCAGCGTGGTTTTAAATAAAAAGGGTTCAAGACGCGATCTACTACACGCCAAGCCCCGGTCTGACCCTCCGGCCAACTCTGGTGTGGCTGTAGGTCAGGTCAGGTTGTGGGAGGGTGGAACTGGGGGATTGGGGGATGCGAGGGATGCCCGGGGCAGCACCGGCTCCATGAAAGAGTAAATCTCAGCTGGAAGGGGGTGTTCCCCCTGAGCGAGAGCAGGATTTGGGACGGAGACAGAAGGGAAATGGCTGGGCATCCCCGTTCCCCCCACAGCTGCTGCTGGGGGTCAGAGCTGTGAGCAAAGGCACCCACTTAAGGACAGGCAGGAGCAGGCAGCCCCAGCACTCGCCTGCCAGGACACAGGAAGCCCCTGGCTCAGCCTGGGGAGGCTGGGAGGAGCTGGGGGGGCCCCACGCCACATTAGGGGCTGCTGGGCCTGGGCATCCAGCAAAAGCTGGGGCTGTGCCTGCCCTCTGCCTGGCTCTGAGCCCCCAGAGACCTCCTGGCCTCAAGCTGCCCAGGTTTGTCACAGTTTGCAGGAAAAAAAGGTTTCATTTGTTTGGCACTAGCTGTTCTCCTGCTCCTTACCCCTTGCAGAGAGGAGGAAGAGGAGGAGGAGGAGGAGGAGGAGGAGAAGGAGACCTTCCTCCCCACCTGCTGCCCCTGCCTCCTCTCCCCAGAGAAGCAGCAGCCCTAATCCCCATAGACCAAGGTCCCCGCAGCTGCTGTAATCCTGCTCCCTGCCTGCCTGCCTCCCACCTCTGCTGGGCCCTGGGAGAGCCAGCGCGACGGCCCCTGATTTACAGCACTCTACTAGAACATGCTCTGTGTTCCTAATGGAGCTCCAGGCACTGCCGGCACGGGGCTCCTGGGCCAGCACGCCGCTGCCGGCAGGAGAAGGGAACCCGCAGGGTCAGCATCCCTGCCAGGGGAGACCCTTTGGCATGCTCCTCCGCTGGCTGCTAGGCTGGGGGGCACAGCTGCAGCCCCAACCCAGGCTCTGGGGGAAAGCCTGGAGGGCCGAGCCAAAAAAACTATGCTAGAAAAGTGAGAAAAAGGCTGGGAAAAAAGGAAAAAAGAGGGGCGGGGAGGAGGATGAATGGACACTAAGGTAAGCTACAGAACATCACACAGTCCGTGGGCAGCTGGGCCCCGAGTCCGTCAGTGTGCAGAGGCTGGCAGCAGCCAGGGGGGACCGGGGGGCAATGCCCGGCTCCCCGGCCCCGGTTGGGGCATGCCGGTCCTGGGGGAGAGGCTCTGGCTGGTGGGGGAGCCGGCCGGCAGGCAGCAGCGGTGCGGAGTGGCTGGTCGCTTCCTAGAGCTCCTCGAAGAAGGCCACACGGGACTTGGTGCTCTGTAGTGTGAGCTGCAAGAGAGCAGAGGGGGCGGCTGAAGGGCGACAGGGCTGACCCCCTCCTTCCCACAAGGCGCCCAGCCCCAGTTTCACCCCCCCCCGGGGAGGGCACCGGGCTGAGCAGGAGGGAGCTGCTGCCTTAACCCCCTCCTGGCCCAGCCCCAGCCACTGCCCCTCCGAAAATACCAGGGAAGGCAGAAGCAGGGATGTCGTGCACGCCCTCAGCAGCCGAGCCCCCAGCTGCAACAAGCACGGCCCGAAGGCAAAGCGCAGGGCAAGGGGGGGCAGGCTGGGCTGGGGGAGCGCGACTGCTCTCTGCTGCCGACACCACCGCCCCCCCAAGCTAAGGCTGCTGAGGGGCCACGGATTCAATCAACGTAATTAGTGTGGCTGCAGCTTTCAGGTTGTGGGATACACAGGAGACTGGACCAAAGGTTCCAATCCTGGGCATGGGACCCTTGGGGTCCAGCGTGCTCCTTGCTCTCCTTGCCCTGACAGTGGGGGAACACACGGGGCTCTTGCAAAGCTGGAGGAGAAACGATCTCCATCAGCTGAGGATGGACGGAGAACCACACTCACCTCTAAACCCCCAGCTTCCCCAAAGCCTCCAGGCCAGCCAGGTTAACCTCTCTCTCCAGTTAGGGACCATCCTCTGTCCCGTGCTCATGTCCAACCCCAACCCACCACCCTTGATGGGATCAGCATGCGTGCCTGGTGTGGTCCAAGCAGTCACAATGCAGCTCACCACCACTGTCCCAGCACCTGCGTGGGGCTGATGCCTTCCCACTGCCCCAAGGACTCACCTGCTCCCTCCATCCCGCAGGAGAACGGAGTTGGAGAGCCCTCACTTGCAGGACTGTGTCCTTGGAGCCAAGGCCCTGCAGGACTTGGAAACCTGGCCCAGAAAAGCCTTTTGCAGTGCTAGCAAGGCTATCCAAAAAATAATATCCCACAGAGGAACCACAAGCCCATTTTCTAATGGGCCAGACAAGAGATGAAAGAAACATCCTCAGCGGTAAGGAAGCAATCACAGTATTTACAGATAACCACCCAAAGGAGCACGGTGGGAGAAGTGCCACCTTCCAACCAGCTGCTGAATCACCGCAAGAGTTTGCCAAACCAGCCAGCTAATTGCGAAGGCTTCGTTTCAGCTGGATTAAGCAGTGGTGCCTTCCGCCAGGGACGCTGGTTTTGCTGAAACAGGAATCCTAGGATCACGTTACAGTGAGTTAAGCCCCGCAAAGGAGCTGCCAAGCACTTCCCCCCTTCCTGCTTCCCCCCCACGGCCTTTCCCTCTGTAATTCCTCCACAGCTCTAATGCCATTCTGAAAAAATCTGTATTGCAGAGGAAATTTCTGCAGGGGCTTAATACCCTTTGCTGGCAGCATATCCTAGGCCAGGGCTGGCTCTCCTCCTCCTCCTCAGCATCCCCCTGCATCCCCTCCAGAGCTGGATGGAGAGTGGATGAGACGGGACAGGGGCTCCGTGTGCTATGGGCAGCTCTTTGCCTCTTTTTCAAGGCTGGAGAGGGAAAAAAAAGAGTGGGCAGCCCCAGCCCCACTGATGGGACCAGCATAGGCTTTGTTTTGGCTCTTCCAGCAGAAATCCCACCTGTGATCCCAAGCAGACACCTGGCTGGGTCACAGACCAGAGAATTTGGTGTATAAAGCCTGAGTGGCCATCATGGTGTGCAGCATGGTCCTTCCCTTTGAGCAGGGCTGCTGCCTCCCGCTGCAATGACCCGGTGCAAGGATGGGGGCTGCGGTGCCTGGCAGAGAAGGGCGGTGGGTGAGGAGGCATCATGGGCCTGGGGAGGGGTGGGTGAGGCTGAGCGGTCCCACCCATTTGCATGAGTGCCAGGGCTCACATTGGAGCCTGTCTGCCCACCACAGCCCAAAATGGGGCAGCTTCACTCTCCCATTTCACCTGGGGAGACCTCTGAGAGGCCAGACACCCCCAAGGAGGAATGTTTACCTGCCAGCTACCTACTTCCTAACACCCTGCCACTAAAGTGGCAGGCTGGATGGTGAATCAAAGCATTCCACCACCTCCCCAGCCTGTGGCAGCTCACAGGGACGCCCCATTAAAGCACAGCAAGGGGAGATGCCCCCTGGGTCCTCCCCCAGCAAACTCAGTGCTCCAATGGAGAAAAGAAAGGAGCCAGCCACAACCACTGATGAGGCAGAGAAGGAAGATGTTTCCCCCAGGCTTATCAGGGAGATTACACTATTTTGAGTCTGCTCTCTGCCTTTAGCTACATGCAGCTCTCCATTAATCCCCCAGGTGCTTTCACAGTCCTGGGGTACCTCAAAGCACCACTTGGGCAGCAGCCTCTGTGCCCAAAATTTGCTCTGAGCAAATGCTGCTGCAGTGTCGGGGGAAGCACACGGAGGCAGAGCTCTGAGGGCATCCAGCACAGGCACAAGCAGAAAGAAAAGATGCAGCCCTGCTCTTTCACCAGGGGCTCTCATCCATGACCTTCAAAGGCTCCCTGAGATGCTTGATGTTGCTTTTTTTACCTATCTGGGGAAACTGAGGCACGGGAAGAGCAGCCCAGCTGCAGGCATACAGGGAGCGGGAGCAAAGATGTGTCTTGATGAGATGGGGTCCTGCAGAGGTGTGAGCACTGACTTCCCAAGAGGGCTGTGCCCTGCGGCTCAGTGGCACTCAGCAGTGGCCAGATTTTGCCATCTGAAAGGCAAAGACCGCAGGGATTTCAACAGAGCAGGGACCCACGCTGCCACCCTCGCTCCCACTGTGTGGAGGCACCCTCCCATCTCTCATCACCCCCACATTATGCTGAAATGTGAAATGAGAAAGCCAGGAGGCTCGTGCAGTGCTGGTGTCTGGGCAGGAGGATTTCTTCCCCTTTCTTCCCACGCTGCATGTCTTTCTCCCCAGTGACCTGGAGGGCATTAGAAAAGCATCACACGAGTGGGATATGGGCACAGCTGGCATATTTCTCATTAGCAGGAGCTCGGTTATGGCTAAGACCTCAGCAGTGCCTTGGGCAGGGGAAGGGGCCAGCAACTTCAGGCTGCTCTGCCTCCACCACCCCTGGAGCAAAGGCACCTCCAGCAGCCACCGGTGGGACCTCCTGCAGGAGCAAAGGCACCTCCAGCAGCCACCGGTGGGACCTCCTGCACCGGGAATCAGGGCTGCCCGGCCGTTCTCAGGCAGCCGCCTTCTCACATCCGATTACAGTCAGGCACATGAATAAACAGAGAGGAAATTAGGATTCCTCTTGACTGCACACTGACTCTCCACCACCAATGCTCTGCTGTGCCTGGAGGGAAAACTCCTCCCCTCCCTTTTTCTTTCTTTTATTCTTGTTTTTCTTGCTGTTGAGCAATTGCAGGCAGGGCTATCCTCACTCCCGTCGCAGGCAGTGCTCAGGTGAGGCTCGGCGGGAGAGCTCTGCCACTGGCTGGGGTTGTGGTCTCCACGAGCGTGGCACGGCTGCAGCACGACAAAAGCCAAGGGACCCACTGAGGAAGATGGGCAGAACCCAGGGAAGCTCCTCGGGGCAGCGAACCCCACAGCAGCCTGACTCATCCCACCCAGTGCTGCGGGGTACACGGAGGTGCTGCGTAAGCCGGTGGGCGCAGGCAGCCCTGCAGCTGAGCTCATCTCCCATCTCCTTTCCGCTGCAAAAGCACAAGCCCCAGACAGCTCTTTGCAGGGAAATCCCACTCTCTCATGCAGCGAGCAGCTGGTTTTGCTCTTTTCTTTTCTGCACCAGGATATGAAAGCGAGGAGGAGAGCAGCCTGGGGAGGAGAGCACAGCCCCGCTCCAGCCTCTCCACCCTCTGCTGGGGGAAAGCCCGAAGGTGGCCTGCAGCACCTCCGCAAACTCTTTTGCACTGTCTGCCTCCCCTTTGCGTGGCCAGGCAAGGACAAATAAACATATATATCCATACCATAACACTGTGCAGGCAAGGCAGAATGATTAAGAGCGAGTTACATTCTCGTCAGTGCAGAGAGGGGGAAAAAAAATTGATTTACAAGTAGTATTATGATAATCTCCTTCCTGCAGGAGGGAGGGTGGGCTCCACAATGCACTACCAGAGCCATCAAAGAAAATTTAGAGAGAGGGAGTGCAATTAAGCGGCCAGAGCTCAAATGAATCAAGATATGAGAAAGGGAAGAGTCCCACTCCCTGCATTCCTATGCTGGGGTTCCTCTGAGCTCTGCTTTTACCCAGGGCTGCTGGACTGATTTGATTTAAGAAAAACAAACAAACAAAAGCAACCCAATAAGTCCCTCATAGCCAAAACGTTTTAGAGCAGCTAACCCAATAACTGCAGGCACATAACTTCTGCCGGCAGGGCAAACTGAATAGAGAGAAATTGCCCGGGCTCCCAGTGAGCCCACCGGAGCCAGTGCCCTCCCCACGCACTGGAGATGGGGCACGGGCAGGAGAAGGGGGCTGCAAATCACATCAAACTTGCCCCATCCTCCCGGGTCCCAAGGAACGGGGAGAGGTTTAAAATTTCTCACTTCCTTGTCACATTCTTGTTTATCCTGCAGCCCAGCCAGGCTGGAAGAGAGGGTGACCCATGCCACCCCCAGCAGCATCGCCTCACCCCATGCAATGCTGGGGACGTCTTCCTGCTGCTGGGAGGGAGACCTATCGTCCCTGCTAAATCATCACCCAGCGCTGCATACAGTAAATCCTCTTCATTCCCCCCCCCTCCCCTGAATGTCCTTCTCCATCCCTGCCCACTCCCTAGTCCTCACTGGCCAGGTGGACATTTTAATTCCCACATTTACTTTTGAAACCAAAACCTTCTTATTTTTCCCTCCCCACCCCCTTTCCAGTCCCCACCTCGCCGTTTCTCTCTTACTCCCACGCTGCTGTTTATTCTCCCCTAAGCACAACTTTTCCCTGGCCTCCAACGCTTTGATGAGTGTGTTTAAAAGAGAGGAGATGACGCTCCGTTTGAAGGAAACACTTTTCAAAGGCTGCCACAAAAATAGCTGATAGGCCTGATGTTTCCTAGTTTCCTTTCGCTCCTTGTAAACAAGGAAAGGAGGCTGCTGTGTCCCAGTTTAGCTGCCAGGGAGTTTCACTTCCCAGCTCCGAGGAGAAGCAGGGCAGAAAGAAAATGAACCTAGCAGGATCGCAGCCTTGCACACACAGGGATGTGTGGGCAAGACCGATGTGGGATGTGCCTCTGTCTCCTCCTGCACTCAGAAAATGTGTGCCTAGAGGTGTACAGAGCTGCTCTGCTCACTGGGTATCTCCTGGCTCCCACCTGCATCCCAGCTGGGTGCCAGGCAGGGCGAGAAGCCAGCATCCTAGCTCATCTTTTCTCTACCCTCACAGCTCCCAAGGGGATGGGAAACGCTGCTGCTGCTTCTCCTGGGAAGTCCCTTGCTGGTTGCGTGCCTGCTCTGCAGCATGCAGCCTTCCCCTCTCCTGGTGGGAGCGGATTACAGAGCGATGCCACAGCAATGCTGCAGTTCTGCACGAGACTAAAGAGCACCTCATCTGTGTCCAGGCTGTCACAGTATCCACAGGAAAGAATGGACCCACCTACGTGCAGCTCAGCCTGCTCTGTGCCACCCAGGCTCCCTCCTGGCCTTCCCAGAGCAGAAGTATTTCTTGTGCTGGTCCCCTCCCTCTGCAGAATGAAGCTCCAGAGGCACAAGAACATACTCCTTCCCCGAAATGGCCACAGTCCTCCATCTCCCCAGCAAACCACTGGAGCAAAGCGGACCCATTTCACGCAGGGGAGAATGCAGGTCCCAGAAGGGGAGAGGTGAGGAAGGGAGTCCCCGGGAGATGACAAAGAGACCCCACAAGATTTGTTGAAGTCCTCGACGGACATGTTTCAGTGATCCCTAGCAAGATGTTAGCCAGGTGCAGCCGGAAAACAGGCAGAGAAGCCATCTGCCCCAGTGCAGCCTCCCAAAAACCTTCAGCCTGTCCAGATGATTAAGTAGCCTCATGACATTCAGTGGTGGCACAGCAGCTTCGCATCTGCATCACAAGAGATTCGGATGGCAGTGCCAGTGTCCTTACACTGCTGTAGAGGACAGACCACAGCATGTCTTGAAGGTGAGAGGAGTGAAGACAAGCCCGCAGAAGTCCACTTTGCTCTGCCTCGCTTGTCCCTCCATGCTTGGCAGCCAGCAGCTGCTCATTGCCTAAACCCGAAGGGGACAATGCTGCGTCCGTAGGAACACGGTAGAACACGACCATTCGTGGCCCAATGATGGAGGAAGCCCAGTCCAGTCTACTGGTGATAAATAAGCAGATTTGAAGTAGCTTATCCAAACCCCAAGTGCCTCAACAATAGGAAAATGTCCTGCGTTACTTGAGTTGAGGTGCACTGCACTGCAACGAGGATCAGCCAGGAGAGGAGACAGCAAGAGCACTGTCAGCAACAGCTCACCCCACCACTGACGTCCGCACCAATTCCACGGGCACCAAGAGCGCTGGCCCCAAGGAGCCAGCTCGAGCCCCAGAGAAATGCTGCATCTGAGAAAAAGCCAAGAGCTGCCTGAGAGCCTGGCAGGGAAAGGCCAAGCCCGTCCGTCAAAGGACCAGAGCACTGCTCAAGGACAAAGCCGCTTGTCTGGGAACAGGCAAGAGATTTGCTCCTTGCCTGGATACTTCAAAGGGCTTAAATCACAGTAAATAAGCATGACTGTGCAAGAAGAAAGCAACTGGAATGAAAGACCCGATTGTGTTTTAGAGCAGCAGCCTGTCCTGGGAGCCTTCCTACACCGGAGGATGCAAGGAAGAAGTGGGTTTTTTCATCTTCTACCACAGCCTAAGCAGCAAACCCTTCCGAAGTCAAGCCAGCTGGAGCCTGCAGCGCCAGCCCACGGCGGAGAGCGCTACGGAGAAGGGAAATCTGTTTCCAGATGAGGTGCTTGTGCTGTGCCCACAGAGCTCATAAAAAAGGATTAGCATGTTAACCACGTAATTAAACGTGAAAAACTTAGCAGGCATCTTCAAAGGCAGGCAACAAAACCCAGAGGTCACACTGCAGCACTTGCTGTGCATCTGGTTTAATTATGGGGGTTCCTCCCAGGCACCGAATCTCTCCCAGCTGCTGGATTAGTCTTTTCACAAATTGCCAGGGCTTCATTTCACCTCCTTGTGTTGTGGCCACAAGTGGATTTCGCCCCAATTTCACCTGCCACGGAGTTCCTCAAGCCAGTCAGGATGGGACAGTGGGTTTCAACCACAGGCAGCCTGCCCCAGAGAGACATCGAACACCTCCCCCAAGGCGTCCCAGACCTGCAGGGTCACCGTTTTAGCCACTTCCTCCTTCTTCCCAAGGAAACATTTAACAACAAGAGCGGCTGGTCTTGGGAACACCTGCAGCCCCCCCGAGATCAGCTGGCAGCAGCCAGCCAGCACAAAACCCTAACTGGAGTGATTTACAGTGCTGCCTGCAGCCCTGAAAGGGCTGGTCCATTCAAGAATGGCACAAACCTGTGCTGATCGCTTCTGGGTACCGGCCAGGGAGAAGTCTGCATCTAAAGTGTCATCCTGCCTCCACTACAGAGCTCCAGAGGTGCTGAGAAATTGCTCCACGGTCAGCTGTACATGCCTGCCATGCAGGCAGGGCTGTGCAAGCCCTCAGAGTAACTTTTAATGAAAGCCTTTTCAAAAGGCGCTTACCACCAGATTTGCCACCCGCCTTCGTGAGTGCTGCTACCGCAGCATCCGTGCTGTTTCTTCCCTCAGCGCTACCACTCAAAACTTGCTAAACCCTGTGGGTGTGCAAGAACCACAGTCGAGGAAAGAGCAAAAAAGCTTCCCCAAACTCATCCTCCCAAAGGAGGGGGTCGATGCTCTGCACACACACAGCCTGCGGATTGAGGGCAAATCCTCAGAGGAAAGCAGGCTCCGGAAAGAAGAGACATAGCGTTAACAGAGCAGGAGTCACCAGCGTGCTGAAGGAGGCAGGGGACAGGCAGAGGCATCGCAGGCAGGAAGGAAGGAGAGCGGCTCTGACAGCCGGTGTCCCCAGGTGTAATGGTGACCAACAGCGCTACCTCCAGCACAGTCTCCCTGCACCACCCCCAGCTGCAGCCTTGCCCAAGAGCTACCTGCAGACACCACCTGTCCTCAACCCTCTGCTTTACGTTTCTGTGTGTCCTGGTTTCAGCTGTGTGGTGCTTGGTTGCCGACTGGGGCTAAATCACAACATTGTGATACTTCTCAAACAGGCAGATGCTGATAACACGTCCATGTGCTGCTCCACTCCAAGACGGAGGTGTGCAATTTTAGCCTGTTATGACAGTTTTGGCAGCAAAGAGTTGATCAGGTTTGTCTGGTTGTGTTTTTTTTTTTTTTTTTTTTAAAATCCTGAATTTCTTTCTGCAGCAAACAAGGGGGAAGGTCCTCGTTTACTTCATTAAAAGAAACCTTCAAAGGCCACCCTGCACCTCCAATAGATTCCCAGCCACCAGCAGCACAGCAAAACCAGGCATGTTTAATTATTTAAGCATCTACGCCTGCACTCCCCTACTGATGTTGCCAGCTAAACTTCTGCCAAGAAAGACTTCCCAGCACGGAGGATCAGGTGCAAAAACGAATGCAGAGAGGCTGTGAACGCTACCAAGGGAGCGAGAGTCAGGCAGAGTGGCTGCCTGTGACATGCTGCACGGGTCCACTGCAGGGACGGGCAGGGTGCTGCACCGCAGCAAGCCCTGTCTCACCGGCGCTGCACCCCACTGCGGTGCATAAGGAACGTTGTAGGGGTGGCAGCAATGGGAGCTGGCTAGAGCGGTGCGTATCGCAGGCAAGCTCATGCATGGGTTAGTATTACAGCCAGTGATCCCATCACCCCACGCAGAGTACCTCAGAATAACCTACTTTGAAGTCTCAAATGCAGATAGGTCTTCTGCCCTGGGCTTGAGGCTAAACCAGCAAAATAAAATGAACAACAACAAAAAAATAATCCTCTGTGATATGAGTAATGTCAGGTCATTTGTGCAATCTGTACAGTTTGCTCAGAGTGCTGAAGTGATCAGTGGCTTCCAGGTGGGGCAGAGGGTCATTATTATTTAAGTGTTGCTAAACTGCTATCCCATTTCTAGTGTCTTGCATTTTCCTTTCCATCACAACTGCAAAGACAAAAGCCCTCCTGACCTCCTGGTGGCTTGAACAAAAGCAGTCCGTAATTTTATTCTGATGTGCTCCACTAATAGACTATTATTTAAAGCCTTTGCTCCTCCGGCTGAGAGGGGACAGGACAAGACTCCAGCTTCAAAGGAATGAAGACTGACCGCACAGTCCCAATTACAGCGATGAGCCCTGACAGACATCGAAATGATTGCCCAGCCACCTTCTTTAAGTGAGACAAATGGGACCATCAGCTCTCTATGAACTCATCTCCGTCAGAAGTGAAAATTTAGTGTTTTCTGTTTAAACTGAGGACTCTGAGCACAGAGACAAAACCTAGCAAAACCTACTGGGAGCAGAAATGTCTTCAGATTCTATGATGACAAAAGGGTCTGTGAAATTTTTATATTCTCCACTCTGGAGGGACAGGAACCTGAATAGCTCAGGGCTAGCACAGGGAAACTGGGAAGGGAGACACGCTAGATTCATTTTCCTGCCCCAATTCCATGATCATAAACTCCCAGCCACACAAGTCGGCATGAACCGCTATTTTCAAACACTTTCAGACGTAAGTCTCAGCTGGGAGTAGTAGAGATAAGGATTTGTTTTTAAAACCTGGAGTTGTTACCACAACCTGCACCCTGTGCCATACAGATTTCTGAATCCTTCATAAGGACAGCTGCTAGCAGAAAGCCAGCTGGGTAAAAGCCTTTGCCGGGTAAAAGCCTTTGCAGGTGAGTGGGGCCAACTACTACATCCCACCATACCAATTATGGATGTGCCCCCAGCCCCTCGTTACACTGAGCCCAGCTGGGAGAACAGCAGAGCTACTAAGCAAAAGGAAAAGGACTGGACATAAAAATAAAGAATGGGCTTTGTCATGACCTTTCAGGTGTGACCCCCAGCTAGCAGACCCAGCCATCCTAACTTTTTGGCTAAGTATTCATCCCAAACGCATTTCTAGAGGCAGGTGGTTCCAGGGTCCAGAGCACAGGGAGCAGATACCTCACACACACCCTGCTGGCGAAAGATTTTGCTGTTAGTGTTTGAAGCTGCACTACAAGTTACTCAAGAACAGATTAAAAGAGAGGACAAGGCTTTTGGCTTTTTCTACTGAGAGCTTGTAAGTCAGGAGTATTTTTGCCCTTATTATTCACCAGCCAAGCTCAAGACTGCTTCCTTGCAACGCCTTCAGGGAATGGTTGCAATAGGCAGGTCGGGCTTTTCTGTTCCTGGGGTCACTAGGGTAGCAGATCCCTTCCAACAGCATGCCCATACAGCTTTTGTTAAGGTTCGGCAAGACCTTCAAACCTTGAGACCTTTGCATCCCCTCACACAGCACTGAAGAGACAAGGCTTGGTTGTGGCAAATATAAACCAGGAGCCATCAGAAGCTGAAATTCTCTGCACCCTCGTTCAAAGCTAAGCAGCGGAGGGAAGAAAGCCTAGATCAAACAATTTTATTATAACAACTTGTGCAAAAGCTAAACCAAATGGAAGGGTTATTTCGTTGTTGTTTTTAAAAGATTTCATCAGGCGAGATACAAACTGGAGCCCTCCGATACCTTTTTAATAGTGTTGTGCTTGCTGTTGCCTCGGCTGGCATTCTCGTTGTGCAATATATCCAGAGCTGTCTCTCTCTCCTTTAGCTTCAGTGCCTCAATTTCTGTCTTCAGCTCATTCAGCTGCTCCTGCAGGTGCTTGCTTTTCTCCATGTACTCTACCCTAGCACACACAAAAGAGTCCTGGGTTAGTACTGGCCAGCTGCACATGCTGACATGATACCACAGCAGTCGATAACGGAATTATAACAGAAAGCCAACCTTATCTTCATCATTTCCAGTGTGTGGAACTGACAACATTAGTTTACAGCACACAGTAAACTACTCCAAGCAATGATTTGTTCGTTATTAAAAAGAGGACCCAGACAGCTGACCCAAGAACAAAACTGTAAGTTACGTTACTATAAAAAAACCAAAGCCAAACTAGAGCTGCTGGATGATATTTGTAAGTATCCCCATTTCCGAGTGAAGCTGCACCACGACACAGGTTAACATTACACAGTTTCAGTCTACAAGACAGCGGTTTAAGCAGCACTGCTCTACTCCACTGTACCCTCTCTCAAACCCAGCTCACAAACTCAAAGGCACAAATCCTTGCAGGAAGGAAGGACCCTCTTGTACTGCCTTCTCATGAAGGGATCTCATAGAGGGATTTAGCCTTGTAAACCATGTGGGAGCAAGCACCGCCCCCCAAATTATCAGGTATCTTTTAGACACACAGCATCCCTGGGAGAGAGAAAGGTCTCCCAAAAAAAGAAAGAAAAAACCCCAAACCCAGCCATTCTCAGGACTTGGCCCTAACTGCCTCCCATGATGACGCATCGACGGGAGAAAAATCACACCATGCCAGCCTTGCACTTGTGACTAAACACTGAGACCCAGGTCAAAGTACCAGCAGACTAACAAGAACCTTTTCAGAGTGCCAAAATTTGTAGCGGGGTTTATCTCAGCACCCGAGGAACACAAGCAGTCCTGGAGAAGTCAATGAAAGCATGTTATTGCTTTCAGCATTTGGCAGAGCCAAGCTCTTCCTGCTTAGGAGGGTGGGATGACCTAGTTAGCAACCTGGGTACAGAACCAGGAATTATCCTGTTATTTTCAGCTTCTATCTTTTTCCTTCTCGCTTTAGGAAAAGTTTTTAACCTCTGTCTCTAGCACAGTGGTCTGTTATTTCATACACGGGAGAGGATACTCAGCAGAGGCAGAATGAACCACCCTCTGGGACCCAGGGGCATTTCATTCCAGCCCCAGGAAGTTTTGGCCAGAGCACTATGGCAGAGCCCTTCTAGCTTTGATCTAGTACCCAATCAATGAACAAAGCACATTATTACTACAGAGATTAAAATCTGATCTGCTTTGATTTCTGCTAAATTTGTAATTTTGAAGGCTACACTTACACCCTCAGGAAAACACAAGATCAAAGCTCATAATCTCATCCAAACTTGCTTGCGCACACTTTTTATATATAAACATGACACAGATTCCAAGAAAAAGGGGTTAAAAGCCCTAACTGTGACCTTAGCACAGACTCCAGCTATCTTTACATTCTCTGGACACACTGCAAATGCGCAAGTGCCAGCCTGCAACAGTTCAGCACACCAGCAGTCAGACTGCTGTTAACTCTTTCTACCAACATGAACAATTCAAGCCTAACCAAGAGCCAGGTTAACCATATGGAGAGAAACTGGCTGGTGCAGGGCTCACAGTGCTTAAACTCGCCCTTAAGCAGGCAGTAGGGATGCATCTGTGACACCAGGTCTCCACCCAGAGAAATGGTCAAGGAGCAGCTACACCATGCTCTGGGCAGAGCTACTAATGACCTGGTAAATGTGGACCCAAAAGACTTCTCCCCCTTTCACCTCACACTGGTCTGGAACGTAAAAGTCCATTCAGCCCCGGTGCAATTCCTCCCACTGCAACCAAGGCACAAATCCCAGCCCTGGCCCAGACTGGATGCATGCCACATACTTCTCTTTCTCGATTTCCATTGAAAGCCTCTTCATGTCTGTATCTTTGAAGTCAAAGGACAGGCTCTCACTGAGGAGGTTGAAGCTTGGCAGGTCAGTAGGCAGTGCTGTCGTACTTGAGTTCATGGACTGCTGAAGAGAGAGAGTACAAATTCATCACCTTTGGCCACACAAGTGTTCCTACAGCAAATGTTCTGCAACACAGAGGTAAAATCAGAGCAACACCTAAGCACGCAGTACAAGGTGCTACTGTACTGTTAATGCTGTAATAAGGTCCTGATCTGCTACTCGCACAGGTAACAACACGCTCTTCTTGGAGTTGGGTGTATTCTACCCTTGCAGTGGTGCTGAACTGGAAGGATCTCATCATGTGCATGGGGAAAGGGATGGGGCACATGTATTCCTAATGCGACACATTTCTCCGAAGTAGCCTCAAACTTTCTGGAGAGCAGATTACAAGGCTCTTTTTCAGCTGGTGATCTTTTAACACAGAATATGGCAAGCACTCCAAAGCGCTGCAGAAGCAGAGCAGCAAACAAGCCCAGCGTCCTAAGCACCAAATCACCCCAAAGATCCCGTTGCTCCATTCCCAATTTGCTCCTCAATTCAGAGCTATTGCTGCTCTGGGACCCCGCTCTTTGCAGTAGTAAAGAGGAGACAAAACACCACCTGCCTTCAGAATCTATTCACAAAACTTCATAAAATCTAGGTTTTATCACTGCTGTGCCACTTAAAACAATGCCGGACAGAAGCTGCCTCTTGGGAGACATCCGACAGCTATTTAACATTAAATCAAATTTAAAAAGTGCAAGCTGTGGACAGGGAAATGTGAGAACCTGTACGACAGCAGAGTCCTGCACTCCACTGCTCCCCACAGTGTGAGCAAAGCACAACATAACCCCAAGGGTTAACTTGGGAGGCAATTTCAGTAAGGTCCATGGAGATGCACTGATACACTTTTCGCAGTAATTCACAGTTCCAAGTGTTTAGGAACCACTGCTAGATTCAGTTGGAAATGCAGAGATAACATAGGGAATCACTCATATCGCACCTGAGCAAGAATTTGGGACTTTCTTCCTCTTGCAAAATGCTGTGATATCCCCCACTGACACACACTGCCAGGCCCTCAGATTTTATCTTCCCCTAAAAAAATGACCCTTCTCTCAGTCAAAAATTCTGTCACACCTCTAATAAATGGGCTCATTACCAGTGGAGGAAAAGCATCCTGACTCAAATCATCACTCTGCTCTTGCATTACATTAGACGAGGTTGCAAGCAGTGGCACAAGTCAAGGATGGCACAGCGGCTTCAGATGGCAGACTGTGCACGTGGATCTGAGTCAGAACTGCTGCCAGCCCGGCATCCAAAAGGTCACCCACCTCTCTGCTAGATGCTCCTTCTTGCTTTAAGGGATTCCTGTAATGAAAACAACGTGCCCAAACCAGCCTGGACTGGGGGATGGCAGGAGACAGTGCTGCAGAGACAGGCTGCTCTGGCAGCACACACCAAGAGCTGGTGCTATGGTTCTAGGGTACCTACCCCAACAAATGAGATCTTGAGCTTCAGCTAGTTATTTCTTTCCCTCATTTCTCCTATTTGGGATACTCCAGGGATTGTTGCAGCTAGCTCCGCTTCCAACAAGCGCCAGAGCGGTGACAGATTTACTCTGCACAATAACCTGCCTCTTCCCTCACCACCAGCCTGGAATTCACAAACAGCCAGGGCTCGTCCCCCACTCGCTCTCCGGCTGGACAAACCTGAGAGGGACGACATTTCATTTACTCTGCAGAGGCAAAGCTGGAACGCAAACACCTAGTACAAGCATAAACAAGGCAGCACCCGAAACTGCACTGCTTGGTCTGGCTAGAGCGTTACAGGTAAGTTAGACTCACACGACAAGGAAACACGATTTCTTACTCCCTTTTGTGATCGCTGCTAGTGCAGAACACAGATGCATTAATTCTGGAGCAGGTGCTGAAAGGGACAGCTGAGTACCTAAATTCCAGTCTCGAAGGAAAGGGGACAGGTCTGCCAAAGCACTTAACTGATTTGAATATTTGCATCACACCGACATTCAAATCCCTTCCCTGTAAGGCACACAGGTGTTTGCAAAGCCCTTCCCGCGTGAGGTTCTACGATCTCTGCTGTGCAGGGGAGCCAGGATCATCAGAACCGGCCTGCTGGCCTTCAAACAACCTTTAGCATTTTTTTCAGCACAAGCTTGTTGGGTTTTGTTTTAAAAACCCAAACAGCAGCAGTAACAGTTGAGCAGGAATTTCAGTTGCTGCAATCATTAAGTCCAGATGCCAATTTGTCGGGGTTACTACAGCCACTTCCTTGCCTTTCCTCAGCACCGCTCCTTCATGAAGCAATGAAAAATTGGTGGAGAAGTCAGAGAGCAGCAGGAGTGAGGAAGAGTAAGGAAAGAGCAAAGAACATGCTGAGGGCTTTCAAAGGCAGAGGGCTTAGCATCTGGAGCAAAGCATTTCCCTGCCATTTGCAATAATCCTGGGCAAGTCATGTGCAAAGTGCAGAGATTTTTAATCCAGGGAACATGGGGTGTCACCGGGACACAGGATGATAAAGGGGACACAGACCTTTTCCCTTATGTGTTTCCTCACCTGGAACAAACTGCATAACCCTGTTACTGCATTAAAGCAATTTCCTGCAGTTAATAGAGGCGAGCACCACGCTAACAGTGCTCATCCCTCTGGAGCACAGAGCAAGCGAGACAGACGATACAGAGGAAGCACAGAACAAGTCATGTCATGAGGCTTCCCCCGCAGGGAGAGCTCCTCCTGTTGCTGCCACTGCCTTTACTTCGCTGCTGAAGAATTTGGGCAAGCCCAAGACAGCCACTTACTACTTCAAGAGGATCAGAGAAGAGATGAGTGCCTTTAGTCTTGCTATGAGTGGTACCTGAAGGGCAATGAAGGAGGCAAAGAGCTGCTGCCAAGTCAGTAAAGAATGAATTGTTCTCCCAGCCCTGACGGCCTGAGACTCAGATTCACGTCTTCTTTCTCATGCATCACCTACCAGTCCCATAACAAAAGCAGCCTGGGCTTCAAGGACTAAAAAGACATTGAAACAAGCTTTGAAGAGGAGGGGACTGGAAAGTTACAAGAAAAAAATAACTTAACTGTTTCTTGCCTTTTCTGCAACACATCATCCACTCCCCCCTTCCTCTCCTGCTCTTGTTCCCCCAGAGGGAAGTTCTGTCCAGCTCTCAGTGCCAGGGAACGACACAGCACAAGTACTGGGACCACAGAAAAGAACAAGCTCAGCGTTACACCCTCATTAAGGAAGAGAGGAATCCTGCACCATTCGGAAGAGCTGCCGTTCACCTGAGGGACACGAGCCTCCGAACAACAGCTTTCAAAACTCAGGCCAAAACTCATCCCTCAGGCCACCCTGGGCTCATTCCCTCCCTTAGGCTGCGTTTGCCTGCCAGGTGCCTCTGTACGCTGGCAGGGGAGGCAGCCTCACCCAAATCCAGCTCTTCGAAGTGGTACGCAGGAACAGAATCTCAGCACATCTCACTTCTCTGCCCCAAACACGCACACAGCAGAGCTATGAGAGAGGCCACAGGGGAAGGGAGAAGCAAGACCGGCGTAACAGGGGATGGAAGGGCCAGCAAGGTGTTGTTGCCTGGATATGGGCACAATGGTCACACTTGCATCCTCCTGACCTTGGAAAACAACAGTCTGTGTGACACGGCGCCCTTCCCAGGGCTACAAGAGGGGCAGGAGGAGCGGCAGCTGCACGGTGGGACCCTGCCACCTAACTGGGGAGGAAAAAAGCATGTCCTCTTCCCTCCTGACACCGACAGCCGTGTCAGGAGGGCCAAGGCTCTTTAGAGAAGGGAGAGGACGCAGTGCCGTGTGTCTGGACAAGGCAGTTCTGCGTGGATTACCTCCAGACAGATGCAGCTGGAGGGGTGGAGCTGAGCTCCATGAAACCCTACAACATACCCGCTAATGAGGCTTTAACTCCACGGGCAGGAACAACAGCCACGTGGCTGCCCACCAGCACAGGCATGGGGATTTATGCAGAAGCGCTCGCTAGCTGGGGTTCTGCCAGTTTGACTAAGGATGGACACAGCAACACGAGGAAACATGGACATGTAAGAGCTCCCCAAACATCAACACTGATGTAGTCATGCAGCAGAGTTTCAACAAGAACACTCCACCCCACACACAAGTTAAACCCAGAATTAAAGAACAGGTGGATCCCAGAAACCTAGTGACTTGTAAAATAAGGATCACTCCAAAGCTAAGCTTTATAAAGCACTGACGTAGCTAGCACTTGACTGAGTGTCCCATGGCTAAGAGCACCTAACTATTTTCCATCACTGCCATTTTTAAAAGCTTCTGAAGTTTTGCAGGGAATGTCAGAGAATTGGGATGAAAAGTTACTTCACCTCAAGCCCTCTTCAATCTGCTCCTCAAAAGTTTCCAGAGGAGGGGGGGAAGGAGCCTGCAGGTACAAATTAAAACTTCAGTACTAGATGGGCCGATAACTCGCGCGTACATCTGTTGAGTTTATTCCTGAAGCTGCCGAGCTCTTCCCCCTTCACCCCTCAGGACAGCGAGGCAGTCGAACAGGCAGCTGTGGCAGGTGTGAGCTGCAGGGAGGGGAGCGCTTGATGGGTTTTGCAGGCCCTGCAGCACAATTAGAGAAGTTGAGGAAAAGAACTGCCAGACAGATCAGAGCAATGGTCATTTAGTCTGGCGTTTCAGTCGCCGGCAGCAACCAGGACCAGATGCTTCAGAAAAAGGTGTGAAATCCTCTTAACAGGCAATTATGGAATCATCTCCCTTCAAGGAAGTTTTTTTCCAGCACACAGAGGCACAGTGTCCAGTTTATGCCCAAAGAATGAATTTACAGGTTCTGAACAATGTTTATCCCACCTAACAAGAATAAGGACATCCTCCGTTTCGTAAGTATTTAACGTTATTTTAAAGGTGTTTGCTGAGCTGGTACACTCCACATGTGCTAAAGGATGGCTCGGACACGATCGTTAAATTGGTTTAACATTTGCTGCCTTTAATTTCACCAGNGCAGGGGGAAGGAGCAAGGTGATCTTCTGCCGGATAGGGTGCCTGGATGAAAAGGGCAGGCACTGCTAAGCGTTTCTGAACAGCCGCTAAGCAATGCAATGAGACAGCTCATACCCCTCCACCGACGGGATGGAGATACAAGACTCCTCCAGGCTACAGAGGAGGGCACGTTCACTGGCTGGGAACTGGGGATTACAATACAGAATGTTCTTACTGTGTAGGATGACTTGCTGGTGATCTCCAAAAGCTTCTGCTTTGCTCTCCGCTCAGATTCACGAGCCTCCTGAAGGTCTTGCTTTAGCTGATCAGCCTCCTTCGCCCTACAAAGAAAAATAGAAAATGGCAAATATCAGATTGAAGTTGAGAGGAATGAGAAGATGGAGAAGCAGGATTACAGTGCAGGTGCAGAATAGGTTGATATTTGTCCCGCAACAAGACCTAAACTAAGAAATCATTTGAGCAAGGGAAATGCCAGAACCTCTGACATGTGGGATGTTTTAATTAGCACAAAAATCCAAGCCATAGAAGGGCAGCTCTGACATGGGCTCTGTGTGAGCATCAGTCAGCAAGACTAAGGGCTGGAGAAGCGTGCCGAGATGCCAGAATGGGGAGAACAACTTCAGAAGTTAAGCCCAGACTTACAGCAGGAGAGGCAGTTTTCTGACAAGTAAGCCTCTACTAATGATTATTTACTACATTCAAAAGGAAAAAACGCCCAAGATCGCGCAGCTTTGCCTACTTGCAGGGCCCAGCAATTTTAAAACTAGTATTTACACTTGAGCCTCAAGGACCGCCCCCCCAAGGAGAAAGCCAAAGGAGGGAAGGAAGCTTTCTCTGCTGGACTGAAATTTGAGTGAAGACTTCACAGAATAGAGACCAAGGCAAGAAAAGATGGACAAGGGCAGTGTTCGTCCAAGCAGAAGGGCTGACACCAAGCAAGCTCTCACACGGAAAGGAGTAATCAGTTGGAAGGAAACAAGAATGATCTTTTACTTGCTCGCAACCAAACACACCATGGGACCTGGGCTCTGGTACCAAGAGGATGGAAACACCAATTTTAACAAGCAGCAAGGACTCCAGGACCTAGGGAGACCTCAAGGCTAACCTGAAACAGAGACCTCATGACTGGTAAGGAGAACTAAACAGCTGAGAGGTAAATAGAGGAATAAAGAGAAAATAGGGAATGTAGATATACCATCCAGAAGAAAAAAAAAAAAAAAACAAGTGTTATTAATGTTGTCATATACTTTGGGGAATGCAGTGGGTGTTTGCAGAAATCACCCAAAAGTAGAGCTGGCTTCCGCTGCTGCTGTCAGGGTGCGGAAGGCAGCGTGCCAAGGACCACAGCACCTTCTCCCCCGCTAGCTGACGGTCCCTTTCCCTGCTGCTCTCACCACAGTATCTCTCCCAAATAAGGCTTCAGAGAAGGGTCTCCAGCTCCAATCCAGGAAAAGATCAGGGCCACCACTGCTCTACCAGCACCATTTCCCACTCGCGGACAGCCCAGCTGTGGCAAACAGCGAGATGGAGAGAGAAACCAGCTGAGCCTTGAGGCCATTTGCTGTTGTACATGCGTGGGAGGTCAAGGGCTCACTGCAAACCATTGGATGGACTAACTCAAGGCATAAGCCACTCTTTCAGCTAAATCAGAAGGGGGTTGGAGAGGCAAAAGCAAAGCAGAGGCAGCTGCAAGGTTGTACCCTCTGACCTCCTCTCCGACTCCTCCGCCATTTTCAGTGCCAACATCTCTGCCTCTAGCACCTTCTGTTCCATCAGTCGCTTTTCCTCCTCTGTCCGGATGGCCGTGGCTTTGATTCGCTGCATCTCCTGTTCAGCCTCAGCTGCTTTCTGAGCCAGGAGCTTGGCCTCCTCCTCCGTAATCTGAGCCTTCTCAGCCAGCAAGTCCGCTGTCTCTTCAGACCTCATCTGAGAATTAAGGCACATTAAGCCATCAAGCGCACTGAATGTCTCCCCGAATGTGCTTACAGACCCCAGAGCAGGGCCCTGAGCTTCTCGCTCTGCACGGCCCATAGAATCCCTCTCTTACATGAAAGCCTGCAGCCTTCTGCAGCCAAAACCTGGATGTGCCCAGGCTCTGTCCCAAATCACCCTCCTTTGTACTCCTGCCACAGCAGGCTAGCAGGATAAAATCAACCCCATCCAGCCTCCTGATCACCATTCACCAGCAGCAGTTTGAGAATAACCATCAGACAGTCACAGTGTGCTTCCTAAAACACTTCAGCAGTGCAAAGAGTGAGGAACAGCTGCAGTGCCTCGGGAAACAACCTCCCAGAGACTCACCAGAGCCTCGTTGGCCATCGTTGCCTCTTCCTTTAACTGCATCAATCTTCTCTCCAGCTCATCCCTTGTCCTCTCGGCCTCTTCTCTCATTTGCTTCTCTCGGGCCAAGCGCTGCCGTTCCATCTAGGAAAAAGGTATTGGGGAAAGCGAGGAGAAATAACACACATTAGAAAGGCTTTCCATAGTACAAGAAAGGGTCACTACAAGGGGATTAGAGCACAGGACTGCACTGCTGCCGCCTCTCTGCTTGTCAACATGGGGAACTTCACTAAACGGGGGTGATCTGATGCACCCTACTCCCTTGAAGAGTGCCATTCCCAAGACAATCCCCTACCCTCTGATCAGGCAGTTACCCATAGCGCTGCCCCATAAGCTGCCTGCAGGTGATTACGTCCCCAGGCAGTACCCTCCTACGCTGACTCACAGGGCGGACTCAGACAAGTAGGGTCCCAAGAGCTCCAGCTATGCCTAGAGTTTCTTATGGCAAGTTGAACTGACGGCAAGACTGGGCTTAAGGACAGTCTGAGGGCATCTTCAAAATATCAAACATAGACACACCGCAAGGCAGGAGTTTGAAGGACATGGATAGCTGCTACTTTTGATCAGACATCTAACCCAACACCCTGGAAACTTCACTTCCACTCATTTATAGGGGAGGTCACAAAGAGCGCAACCATCCCTATCAATTCCTAGATACAACAAACTCTCTCCCTCCAGCTCTGTCTGCAGGAAATAGCAATGCTTCTCCAGGAGGGCAAGATCCAAGCTAGGCTGAGACAGCCCACCAGAATCCTGCCACCTCTTCCCAGAAGACACTGAGAGTGTTGTGCAGACAGAGCACGCCCGACAACTGCCTCTCTGCTAGCCAAGCGCCCAAAGGGAGCCATCGGGCTAATTAACACACCAAGTTTAAGCACTCCAGTACGACAGAGATGGGTGCAATATCCATGCTACAGCAAGGACTTGCAGCATTGCACAGGCCACCTGCTGGGTTTAATAAGCGAAATAAGTGCGACAAGACACATTTCTCCGCTCCTTGGACACCAACTGTGTTCTGAAAGTGGGACGCCCGCTGCTCTAACAGCTCTGCTTCCTTCTATTAAAGATTCCCCTCATTAATTATCATTACGATCTGCATCCCACTCAGGACTTCCATTAACAAGAATTCCCGACATAAAAGGACTCTCTGGAACCAGTTAACAACAGTGAATCCTGGGGAGGGAGGAGAGAGCAGGCAAGACAGCATGGTGGCTAGCTCGGGAGAGGGCAGCCAACCCAAGCAGAAGCCTGACCTTTCCCGTAGAGCACAGGTGCTCTGGATTTGAGAGCTCATGCAATGCAATAAGCTTCTGCTCACTCTCAGTGCCCGTGGGTCACCTCTCTCACCTCTCCCAGCAACCCAATTAAGCACAAGATTGCAGTTCTTGCTGGTATTGCTCAAATGCACCAAAAACTCAAAAGATTGCGAAACCTGTCCCTGAAGCCACCAGCACTTGGACACCACACTGCTCCTTCCAAGGAGGACCTTTTACTTCACTAATGCCAACTCCTTACTCACCAGAAGAATCCCTGTGGGAAGCAAAAAGCCCCTCTTCCCCAGAGGCACTGGCCTGGTTACCCTCCTAGTGACTCATGTCCGGTCCTCTCCTGCTACCCCACAAGCTACGAGAAGGAGAGCTGCTTCAAGAGATGCCTGCAAGACAAGCCACATCCCATCTCCAGGCCAGCTGAGCACCTCAACCCCAACTCCAGCACCATGCAGGCACCTCTGTGGACATGCTCGAATCCATTAACTTAGCGGTCCCTTGAGCATAAGGCTCTCCTGGGTGCAAGTGACTGCTTTGGTTTCTTTTGCTGCTATCTAGCGGCTTTGTTGCGAAAGGGACATTTATATCCTAAGCACCAGTACTCAGATCAGCTGTGCGGGTTTCAGTGAGTAGAAAAGGTCTACGAGCAGAAAACAATGATTCATACAATCCAATTTGCCGATATGTGCTCATCGGCTACACGCTGCTGCCTCCAAAGAGCCGTTTTTTGCTGCCTGGGCTGGCCTGCGGCAGATAAAGGAGGCCAGCACCAAATTAGCATGCAGGCTGCACACCCCAAAATGTCAGCGTGCATTCCATCACCATGTAATTAGAAAATGAGGCGAAGAAGTACAGCAAAGCACAGCTCCCCCTCACAGCCCCTGCTTTAATTACAAGCAACTACCCCAACATACTACATCTTTCCAGCTACGGCACCCAGGCATAAACCAAGGCAGGGAAGATGCACACACACTTGTAGGACACCCAGATGAGCTCTTCCCTCCCATCCTCCTAGTTTTGCTCTTGAGTGTAGGGGCTGGACTCGGGCTGCCAGGCTGCCATCAACCTGCAGAGCCAAGTTGAGAATGACTGGCAAGGTGGGAGCAGGCTACTAAAAAGAGATGTTCAGCTGGACCGTCCCTCAAAGCTGCTCCATGCGCTTGATGTCATTCTGGAGACCGTTCCTTCCCAAGTTAATTTGCATTTCTGATTTTGGCTCACAGTCTAGTTATACGAGATGTCTCTCACCTGCTTCCTGGCTTTCTCCTCCCTGGCCTGCGCTTTCATCTGCTGGACCTCCAACGAGTCTGCCTTTCTCCTCCTCATGAAGAGGTCATGGTTTCCAATACACAGCTGAAGAATCTATTCCAGTCAAGGGTAAAGAGTGGAGAGAAACAGCTGTACATGTGATGACGATGAGGTGGTTTGTATTCTTGACACACAAAGACACTAGAACTGCTTTGGTCTGGTGCTTGTAAGCACTTCCACCCACTGATCTCAAACCCTATGAGCTCTCATACCCATATGAGGGGCAGGGAGCCAAGGCACAGCCAAGTTCCATATCAAACACCAGCTCCTGGGCTATCAGCTCTTTGCAGAGACCGATTTTCTGTTTTCTGTGCATCCAGCACAGCACGGTTCTGGCAAGTTTTATACCAGCCCTAAAAAAGCATTAGGCCAAATAACAAAACAAAGACTTCTACAGCTCTGACTGGCTCCCTGGTTCTCACTGCCCCCTGTCTTGACGTTCAAGATGAACTTGCACCTTCTCCCAACTGCATGTTTAAAGCATTGAGATTTAAAAAAAAAAAAAAAAAGGAAAACCACTTTCCATCTTGGACAAACAGAAGGGCTTGTCAAAAACTTCCTTGGACATCTTGAGCTACCTTTGCTGAAGGGTTTTGAGCACCAATGTGGTTTCCTCTGGTACCAAGGAAGGTCTTCCTTGAGTCCCTCTAGAGGCCCTCTCTCTAGAGAAGGGTTAGCAAAGGGGTGGGTACACAGAAAAGTGAAAGCTCTTTTCAGCAATAAAAGGTTTCTAAACTCAGATTCTTTTCTAAAGGACTGATTCACATGCATATCTTCCATTTCACAAGTCACAAAAGACTTCTCTGGAGTCAGAGGAGCTTCAGCACTGTGAACCTGATGACTGCAGTGAATGAGGCCTTTGACAGGAAGCCCCACTTCCCTATGGCACGCCTATAACCAGGACAGCAAAGTTCCCCTCCCTCTCTTATAAGAGTGGGAAAAATATCCCTCTCTGCCTTCTGCAGGTCCCTTGTGCAACTTAACATGGTGCACAGCTACTGCAGAAACTGAATCAAAGCTCCTCCAGATACCAAATCCAGAACACTAGCTAAAGCTGGTCTCTAACATGGATGCTGAACAGAACAGCTCAACATAGGCCCCTCCATCCTTGCACAAGGAGAGTGTCCTCAGAGGGGACCAGCCTAGGAAAAAAACAGGACTGTGACTCTGATAACGGTGCATCCCAAAACAGGGAGAGCTATGTCACAGGGCAGAACGGAAAAGATCCACAGGAGAAGAAAAGGGATCTGGAGCAAAGATGGGGGTGACAAGAAAGTTTACTTACTTACTTTACTTACACATGGTGCTTCCACCATGCAGGTCAGCTGTAACCCGAGAGCTCAGAAAGGGAGCACAAAAACAGAAGAGAGGGGAAAGGTTCTGTGAAGGAGCTTGACTTGAGCTTCCCCCTTCTCTTCTAGAGGCTATGACCAAGTAGTAACTGCTATACCAAATCACATCTACAGTCCAGCCAGGCCAGCACGCTCCCTCTGACTGCTCGAAGGAAAAGCCCCAAAATAACATTGTCTCGTACTGCTGTCAGAAACTACCGCTGTAGGCAATGAAAATTACTCTGTCTGTAGACTTACCAGCTTATTCACACGCAGCTTTGATGAATTGAATTTAAAAACATCAATCTTTTTGTCCAATGGCTTAATCGTAAACTGAAAAGGAAAAAATAAAGAAGGAGGGAGTTATCAGAGAGCGGTCCATTTAATAAAAACGCAGCTATAAAAGTCTTACTGAAAGCTTTGGGTCAGCAGTGTCAGACAAACAAGGCTGAGAGCTGCCCCCGTGGCTTTTAGCCAGGTAAGAGAACTAGTATCAAAAGCAACCAAGGAGACAACTGTTCCTCCAGTCAGAAAAAAGCGAGTGCCACACGTAAGCAACAAGAGTGCTGTCCACCTACAGACTGCAATGCCCAACAGCCGTTGTCCTCTGCAGAGCACCTTGCAGAGAGAGGGCAGAGACAGCTCAGCACCTCCCGAGGAAAGGCAAGATGCTGCTCTCCTGGCAGCTGTAGAGAACAGAGAAGGTACAGCAGAAACTCATGACGCTTCTGAACAGAGGAAGAACCAGCTCAGCCGCCCGATGGATGGGCAGGAGGGTTTCATTAGGAACACAGCAAAAGGAGCCGCTGTCCTTCCCACTGACACCTCCACTCACAAGTGCTCCCCAAAATGATTTTCCATGCATTTTGTTCTCCAGAAGTCAGCTGTGTCACAAGACTGTTCTGCAATTCAAAATATTATTCCCTCGCTCTAACTTGTATTTACACTCCATGTGCCAACCGAACAGCTGTAACCATGGCCTGGGTTTACCCTCTCCAAAGAGCTTTCCCACAGCAGGCCTCTCAAGAGGATATAGGTGGCATCACCAGACTCGAGAGTTTTGATAAGACAGCCCCTGGATAAAGAGAAGACTCTGAACTAACAAAAGGATACTTGAAGAGATGGAGTGCTCCGCAACACCACATTTTTTAGAAGGCATGCATCTATTCCATCACTCCCCCACATGCTACAAAAATAACCGTCTGAAGAGACAGTGCTCGAGCAGGCAGTCTGTGTCCATTAAAGTAGGTCTATTTGTCAATACATTGTACTGCCTGAAAAGGGCTCAGCTGAACTCACCCTGGCAGTGTTTTGTTTTGTCAGTTTAAGAGCCAATCTTTTAAGACTTTCACACAGGCAGACGTGCGTGAATGTCCCTCAACTCCGGCTCCGGCAGAAGCCCCACCAGTCACTGAAAGCAACAGCAGAAATATGCCAGGAGAGGAATTTCAGTTCCATGTAAACAGTCAGTCTTTGTTACGATGGATTAAACCCCTCTGTGGTGTCGACATAGCTGTCATACCTAGCTATTAAGCCTGTTTACTATCACGTCAGGTCTACTTGTGGTCATCTTATTACACAGATGATTGGATTGACCTGATGGAAGGTGGCAGTCCTTTCCCCCAAGAGAAAGCTCTATTACAGTCTTGTGTCAAGGCCTGGTTATGGAGGCTTCAATCCCCAGACTTCCGAGGCAAGGCCTGATCAGACAGCTTCCACTGCACTCGTGTCACAGGCAGGAAAGCGTTCGAAAGCCACTAAGTGCTGGGCTGTTTTGCAGAGTTGTGAAGCTCTTTATTTTTAAGGAGTAAAACAAGCGAAGACAATTCCAGCATGGCGTTACTACTTATAAGACTTCACAAGACATGCAATATATGCAGCTGATGAGAAACCTTTAGCTTTTACCCTGATCAATATCATGGCTGGAAAACAATTTTTAATTAAGAAGTTAATTTTCTTCCTTACCATAAAGGCAGCTGGTTTTCTTTGAGCAGCTCTCACAGACTGAAAATTGAACATATCAGTTTCCCCCTCCACAGCCAATTTCACTGCTATTCTCAACTAGGTTTGGTGGTCAATGATTCAGAAGATTCATATTTATGCTCTGGATTTAATACATATCTATCCAATAGCAGGCTTAAATTACTCAACTTCCTAAAAAGATTTCAGCTGTTACACTAAGCCTGGCAGCCTGAAAACTCAAGATGATGTAATGATATGGCAAGAGGTCTTCTCACCAGGAATACATCTCACTATATTTCATAATACAGTATATACACACAGCAATATATACTGTAATACATACAGTAAAGCAGAGATCTCAACTTCTGAACTTTGATATTTGGGCTAAGCACATCAACAGCAACTTTTTTTTTTGAAAAAAATTACATAGCGGGTTTGAACAAACCAAACAGGAAGAATAGTTCCCAAATGACCTCTTGTACGCCCACTCCTGGAAGGTTTCAGAAAGGCTTGGAATTAAGGTTTCAATTGGAGAAGCTGAGCTGCCTTTAGCTAAGCTGGTGATAGCAAGCACAGCAGCCAGAGAAGCTAAGAGAAATCACGTTAAATTGCAACTGTGTTCTTACTGCTCCCAAGGAAGAGGGGAGATGTATCCATACCTCTTTATCGCTGTATGAGATATTCCGGATCTCATTCCATGGAAATGAGATTTTAGGGGTCAACCTGTTGTCTGGGTCATAAATGTGAAGACCCAAGGCGTCAACTCCAAGGAGAAGTTCAGTGCCCTTTTTATTCTATGGGAGGAAAGAAAAGAGCAGAAAATCCTTTTATTCCACTCGGAGGGTCTGACATGAGCCATTGTTAGCTCCATCAACCAGCCCTGAGCAGTGACCCACCAGCACTGCATACTAAAAGAGCTTCTGCCTCCCCAGCAGCTAACAGCGAAACACGCTGCAGCAGGGATTCTCACCAATGCACCACAGCCATCTCCCAGGTCTGCTGGCTCTCCAAGGCTCCACTCATCCAATCTCACAGCAACATAAAAGATGAAGATTAACACAAGAGCTGTGCCAGCAAGAAAATATGACCCACAACCTACACTCACCCTAATTGCGAAATAGTTCACTCCATACATCTCCAAGTCCTGAGCTATCTTCAAATACTCCATTTCAGCTTCATCTCTGTCAGACAAAAAAAGGCCAGTGTTACGATGTTTGGTACGATCAGAGAGAGAGGGGGATGGCTGCTCTTTCTGATCCTAAGCACTCAAAAGGCTTTAAAGCCTGGACCATCTCTATCGCACAGGTCAAGCCTGTCTTTGCTGGCAGGATCAATAAAGTCCAACAGCAAATCCCACTCTGCAGCTTGCCAGCATCTTAATGGCTGCTGACGCCTGCCTAGTGAGATGCAGCACCTCAAGCCTCGCTTTGTCCATCTCCCAATCCCTTAAGCACAAATAGGAAATCCCTGGCTGGGAAGCCCCTGTTTCAGATCCATCTGACTTTAGGCTTATCCCCCACGAGGAGCACCTTTTACCACCTGAGGCAGCAATACACCTCATCAGTCTGAATCCCCATTTCTTCCTGGCTCAAAAAGCACCCTAACCCCCTAGGCAGGCAGGGCTGCCTGCCTCCCTGCCCCTCTGCAGGTGGTCCCTTACTGAGCATCAGTCCTAGAGTCTCTCAAGGACCCCCCCTCAGTGACCAGGGGACAGCAGAGCACATGCAGAGCAAACAAAGAAAGCCCTTTGCCCTTTGTGAGTCTGCTACAGACGTGTGCTGGGATTAACCCTGCTGTCAGCAGAGCTCATCCATCACGTCCCCAAGCTCCCCAAACCTTGGTGACTCTTCAGGCAAGGGGACTGACCCTGACTCACCACTGCAGCATACACTCACCTTGCTCTGCCTCGGTGCTCTGCATACCAGGCTGTTATTCTTTCCTCCCACATCTCTGGAGTCATCTGGTACAGGTTTATTACCTAAGATACGTGGGGAGACAGAGACCAGGTCACACTGCCGCTCTTGTCACAGTCTCCTTAGCCAGCAAGCCAGAAACACCCAAGCCCCAAGCAACCCCTCCCCAACACCATGTCCGACCTCCACACAGGCGACTCTCAGCAGGACATGCTCAGCCCTGCACCGTGCGATCACCCAGCGCTTGCTCAACCCTCCCAAGCACACAGCACAGGCAAACTGTCCCCAGGCCACCGCAAGGAGAGGCAGGCAGGAAGAAACCATGAAAAGAAAGAAAACATTTGCTTCTGTTTTTATTAAAATGTCAGAAAGAGACTGAATTCTCCTCCCTCAATACACCTTTTTGGATTGTTTGCCTTGCTAAGGAAGCCCAAGGAAAGCAAAGCAGGGTGCACCCCACAGGCAGTCCCACAGAGACCTTCTCTGCAAAGGGCTCTGTTACACAAAACACCACCAGGCTTGGAAAAACTACTCCTCCAGTCAGCCGAGCTCCTTACCCGCTTTGGAAGCAACTCCTCTTGCGCCAAGAAGCCTCGCTTGTGGACGTTGGGATCATAATCGCCATACTGGAAAGAAGCACAGACATCACGCCCGCCCCACATTAACAATATGGGCAGGTAAAACTCTTCACCCTTACACATCCACCCCTTGGGGAGAGAGCAAATGCAGACTGCTTACACCCTTCACATCACAACCTGTTAGAGCAGAGAACATATGCTGCTCGGTAAATTTAATAACCATATTTTCTTTGTCATTTGATTGCTAATAGAAACTAACATCCTCCTTCTACTCATGCAGCAGAGGTGGAAGCAGAACAAAACTTCCCACCATCAGTTGACGTCCACCACCAGCTGACGTCCACCATCTGTCCACCAGTTGGACTAGATGATCATTGTAGGCCCCTTCCAACTGAACTATTCTATTCTACTCTAATTACTGTGCCCAGAAAACACTTCCTCTGATGCAAGGAAAGACTCACTCTATAGCTGAGAGGTCCTTGCCCTCCCACCAGTCGTGGGACAGGGAGTCAAGATATGGACAAAGACCTGTCCCCAAAGACTGATCGATACCAGTAATTCAGGTGAGACAGATGGCGGTTTCTCTGTCGCTGCTCACCATCCTAATGAACAAATATAAAAAAAAAAAATTACAGGAGCTTGACAGACTCTTCTCGGGCAGGTGTCGGCTTTTCTGCCAGAGAGTCTGTTGCTCAACTGGGTTGTGGAATCCAATTCAGATTTGTTAAGTGCATCCAGTAATTACTAGTATTTGTTTAGATTTACATCTTTTTGAGCAGCATATAAAGTGACTGAGAAATAAAGCTGCTTATTAACAGATTGAAAAGCTGAGTGTCCCTGCAGTGCATGTGAAAATGAATTTACCTCCTGTACAGCTTAAGAGGGCAGGAAACCACCAGAAAGCAGCACCTCAAATAACCCAGCAAGTTCAAGAGAAGAGGACGATGGATGTGAGGCACGTACACGAAATGCTGCAATTTTCATTCACCCGGCAAACAGGACTTCTGCAGTGACATTACCCGGTTACAGAAGACAGGCAACGTTTGCTCAAGTCACTCATTTTGCAAGGGAGACAGCCCTTCCCTCCCTGCTTTTCTGAAGGACCTCAGCTCAGAAAGTACAAAATGGCGACAATCTTTAAAACCAAGACCGAGACACACATGGTGGTCATGTAATAAGTCAGGAAGCTTTCTGTATCAGCTTCCTTTTAATGCCAGAACCATCACGTTGTACACTAAAACCAGAGCCCAGCATCAAACGTCTACACATAAATCCTCTCTGCAGCCCAGCAAGCAACGTTTCATAGATGACAAGCAGGGATTAAAGACGCAAATATTGATTTGGAGCTAATGCAGATGCAAAGAAAGCATGCAACAATCAACACTGACTCAGACTTCAATTAATATAACAAAACCACCACGGATTTCATTCAGAAGGGTGCTGAGCAGCGGCAACTGTCTGTCTTCCAAGGTCTACAGATGCTCGGAGCTCCTCAGAAAGCAGTGCATTGCAGGTACACGTCCCTTGAACCCACATCAAAAGGGAACAGCAATAAAAACGTGGCACTGGCAAAGGAAACAACTCCAATAACCTTGGAGAGGCAGAAAATAAATCATTTTTAGGTGATGAAAATAATAGCAAATAGGATTAACGCAATTATATTTTGTTGTGATCTACTGTGGAGATCCAAGACTAAGTATGGATTATGTGATTTTCATGTGGTGAAAAATATTGCCACGTCCCAAAGGAATATTTGTACTGAGAGGGAGTCTGGATGAGAACATTAATTATTCACAAGTCAAAAATCAACAAATGGCTTAAGTATTGCAGTATATGTTGGATCAAATGATTCAGCAAACATACTTTTAAAGACCTTTTCAATTAAATCATTACTTCAAAACTGTCATGGAATTTCAGGTCCTGTTAATTGAACTTTATGATTAATATTCGTGGTTACACATGGAAGTTGCCTTTACCTTGTTCATACACCTGGCTTACATCATCCTGGATAAACACAGGCATGTTCAGCTTCAAACTATTAACACCAAGTATTGTTTGTTTTGGGGAGAAAAAACAAAAATAAAAGAGCCCTTTGCTAGTGCTACAAGATTTGAAGTGCTGAGAGGGCTGCAGCATGGCAGCGATCTGCATTTAAAGGGCAAGAAATGGAAGAACCTCCCGGACATTACCGTTTTCTGCCGGGACGCATTTTTCAGTAGATTCCACGTCTCTCTTGACTATTTAAAACCTGAACCGCCTCCAACATCTGAAAGCAGTGTGGGTGGTTTGAATGCAGGGCTAGAGGGGAAAACACATAGTAATTCCCCAAATGAACACAACGATATAGAAATAAATAAGCTTTTATTTTTATGACCCACACGCTTACTTTGTTATTGCAGGTAGGTGTGCAACAACACCACAAACCAACCTGGCTGTCAATCAAATGGCTGCAAACACACCACTATGTCAGGCTATTGTGTGCCTAATCATGCAAATCAGCATGTTATTAGTGAAATTACTGTGCTCAGTGGCCGCTTTCTTGTCCAGAAAGGACATCATTATCCTATTTAACTGGAAGGAGATGACCTGCAACATCTTTCTTCCCAGCTCGGTACCAAAGACACGCTTTCAGCTTTCTCCTTTGCTGAAAAAAAAGCAGAAGGGGAAACCCTGCCTGGAGGGGCAGCAAGGAAAAGCCGTGTCTGATGCAGACATGAAAGCACATTAGCAAAGATCAGGGAAGGCATCCCTCTTCCACCTTCTCACAATCTCTGTGCCGAATCAAGACATGCAAGGTTAGGAGAATTGCTCTGACTCCAGCCAACCAAGTGTCGAGCACGTCGAGTGTGCTACTGAGCACAAGGTCAGCAGCCGAGCTGCAAGAAGAGAAAGGGGACAGCACAACAGTCCTGTACCAAATTACAGCCTGTTCCCAATTGCGCGAGCAGAAGCTGTCACGGCCAAGAGTTAACAGCTCTCAATATTTACCCAATGGTTTATTCATTTTGGCAACAGGAAAAGTCATCCCCTATGTATCCTCAGCTCAGCGGGTCAATGGAGAAAAAAGCCAAGTAAGTGTTTACTCATGCACTCTAATAAGAGTGATGAATGTTTCACACAAATAGAAACATTTCTAAAAGAAACTCGTCTTTCCCTGGCTGATGAGTCTCTCGAACAAGTACAGTTTCATCAATATTCTGACTATGAGGAGAAAACATCTTTTTCTAGTAAATTCAAACATTCATCATCAAAGAACACTGCTGCACGTCACCCAGGGCTGTATTCAGACAAACCGGTTATGAGAAAGATTATACAGCAACACAGAAAAAGCCACGGTGAAACACTGAGGACTGGCCTCTGTTTCCAACCAGCCTGGATCAGGTCCTCTCTTCATGCAACAGAACCAAAGCCCCCCTCCTGCACAGTCGGCTAAGGCGGTCTCACAGACCAGAGAGCTACCCTGCTTCTCCTAAACTGCTTGACAGTTGCGCTCCTCAAGGACAGGCAGACAGGCACAGCCACCTGCCTGCAGTTCCACGAGCCAAAACGCCTCCCTAAATTGCATCCAGAGAGTCAGAACCAACTACGACCACGAGGCTAAAGCGATAACATAGCTGGGCTGTGATCGGACTCCAGTCACTCCTTTTCCAAAGACATTGTCTTTACACACATAAACTGGAGATTAGCTAGAAGACTTGTTAATTGAGCAGCAGCACATGTTGTGCATATACAGGGATAAATTACTTCCCCTCCTGCAAGAACGTCCCTACTTCTGAACCTTGGGCTGCTCCCTCTATCCCAGGAGTCCCTCTGCTGTGGGCTGCTGCAAGCTGTCCAAGGCTGCATGCTCCAGACTGGGAAACAGCGTTCTCTTAAATAAATCTTCAGCAAAATACACTGACTCTGGGTCTGGAGCAGAACTCAGCCAAGGAATGAGGGAAACTTAGTGATCATTGACTTCTTCCTCTGTCTAGTGAGGCCAAACAACCAAGATCACACCCAAGATAAAGGGAGAAGTCAGGAAGAGCCCTTTAACACTGCAGTAACATTTACGTGACAAGCTGTAGCACTCAAAATAAAGTAGTTATCGTGATGACAAGTATTCTGGGGAAGCAGCGGAGCTGTGAGTCCCACAGCTGGTTTGCCTCTGGCTACAATGGCAAGAGCAGGGAGAGATCCAAAAAAGCATGGGCTTGAGGAATTCGCCTGCTCCAGTACTAAGCCACAGATGAGCAGGCACTGCAGCTCATAAGCTGAGTGCTTGCTAAAGAGTCCTGGAAGGAGAAAGCAAAAAACCTGTCCAACATCTGAAGACAGCCAGGAACCAGCCATGCAGAGAAGGCAATAGTGCTAGTGCAGTCCCCTCACTTCCCAAGTTCTAACAACTTTCCCTGCCTTCCCCTTCCTCAGGAAGTGGGTACACTGCAAAGCGCCTTGCTTCCCAGGAGCAACACTAACCCACCACCACCATCAGCAGGCCCCTGGAAAATCCCCCTGTGCCTACCTTGGCTTGGACAGCATAAGAGGCCAGCAGGACAGAAGCTTCAGGAGGACAGTAGATCTTCTCATCCAAAATCTGCTTCTTCACCTGCACATAGCAGTAAAGGACACGTAACACACACTTAGTGGAGCAGAGCAAAGCATGACTGTCACAGCAGATGGTTGCAGTTTATTTTAACTTGAGCTGTCAACCACACAGTTAATTTTCCTAACACTAATTACAATTCAGGCCCAGGAAGTCTCTGGTGGCTCAGAAGGGAAGGGCTCAGGCTTTCACAGGCCACCTTTTTCAGACAGGTTTGTGAGAAGAGCTAATTTATATGTGGAAAATGACAGAACCCATATCCCATTGCTAAAGGCAAGGGCAGGAAAAAAAAGTCTTGCGTGTAAACGTGGAGATAAAACCTCTTAAGGCATAAGCTATGGATTGATATGGCATCTCTACACAACACTAAATTAAAAAAAAAAGAAGTTTGCAGCCGAGTCTCTGAGCACACAAATGTTTTGGTCTGGGATATTCAGGCCTCATTATGAGTCAGTGCTCACCTGTGCTCAAGGCTAATTCCCTCCAATCCCACCAACAGCAAGGAGAGCGGCAGGTCACCTCCGTGGCAGTGCTTTTAGCAGAAGGCAAAGCCCTGTGCACACTCCCAGGAGAGCCAACGTGCAGTTCCCAAAAGCCACGGCTTTACGTTTCCTGGCTTCTGAGCATTAAAAAATTAAACCTGTCATGTTTGATATTTTTTGGTTTTGCACACTTAATTTTCTGGAATAAGGATAGGGAAAAAGGCATACTATTTCCTGGGAGACTTAAATGGATTGTCACAGAGATGCAGTAACATCAATTTGAATTTATAACATGCTTTGAGTCCTCAAAGTTGGTTACAACATAATCACAGAAGATATTCTCCTGCCTTAAGATAAAAACAGAAGAGTTTGCAAGCTTACATGTGCTCCCATTTCCCACACACATTACAGGAGCCCAGGCTCCTCTCATCATCAGAAGTCCTAGTAGAAAAGTCACGGTCTGCATTTATAAAACACAGCTTTAATTGCTTTTCCTCTTCAATTTTCCTTTTCAAAGATGCCAACAGCATTTTTCCTCATCAAGGATAAAGCCCATGGCAAATGGGACATTTAAAAATAGCCCTAAGGAGACACTAGTGCACAAGACAGACCTTGGAAATTAACAGCAATATTTTGCATTTAGAAGTCCTCTAGCTCTGAAGAACAAAGATGAACCTTGGAAGAGTGAGGACTACCAAGAAGCTGGTGAGCTCACTTTGAGATCCATTTGAAAGGGCAGGGCACACCGAAGTCTACCATGGTATTTCCAAGAGCATCCAAATCCAGGTTGCCTCTACTTCGATGTAACAAACGTAAGAATGAGTGTCTTTTTCATATATATAATTCATTTGCTTTAGAAACTTTAAATTAACAGCCACAGAGCAGCTAAGACATCCCAACGAGTACCTAGGGGTCTGACTAGGACTACTCTACTACCTGTAACTGTAGCTGACACAACACTTTACAAGAAATAGTTTCAGAAAATTGATCTTGTCTGAAAGAGGGCTCCTGTGATAGAAGCTCTTCATTACCAGCCACACAGCACTGCTACAACATCAGCTGAGCTGATTTCTCAGGAAACAAAGTTTTGTAGCATACTTTAAATAGAAAAGAAAAAAGCCTGAAGAAGTGTTCACCACGGTTTCCAAATGTTTAACGTAAGGGCATGAGTTACTGGGGCAGGTGGGACCATTAGGCTTCCCCTTCTCCTTCGCTTTCGCCATTAGTCTCTCATGGAGCTGAGCTTCCGGGATTTTCTTCTGCTTCAGTTATTTGAAGGCTGTTTTGTGAAGAAGTGAACCTTGCTGTACAGCCCGAACACGAAGCAGGTTGGCTGCATTCTGTTCTTGAGGATGAAATTCCCCTGCTTCACATAACGATGCTATCATGTACAAAGGCAATTGCCATCCCTCAGCACAACTGATATCCGCACCCTGCAGAGAGGTGGACTCCAAGGCTGTGTGTGTCACTCAAGCCCACAACATCTGATAGATTCATTTTCCCTAGCTACCACACACTAATATTACAAATGACCTAATCATTCCTGACAGCCAGTTTACGAGGTCTGCAAGTCTGGACATCTGTGACTGCTTCATCCAGACAAACCATCTTTGACCTATTTTAAGAAGTTTTTGTTGTTGAAGATGACAACACCCTTCAGAGAGGTGTGAACGATGAGGATCTATGCTCTGCTGACCAGCTTTCTGACCCTGGAACCTTCTCGCACTTCTGCTCATCCTGGCTCCTTCTCCCTTGGGTTGGAAAACAGCGTACTGATAAGGTTCCTACCTGCAGGAAGAACAAGTGCTGTGTGATTTCCTGGACCAGTTCCTCCTCTGCGTTCTCAGGATAAAATTTGGCCAGGAAGTGAAAGGTGACGGGCTCCTCTGTTGGAACATCGTGATCCAGAACCTGTGGGATACAAGAGCCATTCTCAGCTACTCCTTCCAGCTTCTTCAGCACTCTGCCTCTTGCAGTCAAGACACAGTTCCCTTCTGTTCAGATCAGCACATCTTTTGTCAGGCATTTTAGACATCTAGAACAGACGAACCAACCTAAGTAGTTCAGAAACCACAGTTAAAAAAAGGAAACAAACAAACATTTCTGACACTCATAACGATGCAAGAAAACAAACAAGGTAGAAACAAACAGCATGCGAAATGAGACAGCAAAGGTTGATCCTGATCTGCTGTGCGCACATTGCCTCTTCCGAACGTCGCAGAGCAATACTATATCCTGCTACACCACCATCCGACTTTTCTTGTTGTTTCCCCTTGTATTTCAGTGTTGTCCCTTGCTACTTTTCTATTGTGCTGGTACTGCCCAGTTCAGATTCATGTTAGTTTAAAACCTTGGCATGACATGCGAGACACCCAGACCTCTCTCTCAGTCTTGATTACCGTCTGGTTTTAGTGTAACATCCTTTGGATGCAAACAGAACCACATCTATCACTTCCCTAACCCACCCCTCAGCAACCTGGAGGCTCGCATATTTGGGAAGTGTTTCCTCCCTTATCTCCATCTCCTTTTCACTCCTCTGGTTTTCCTCCTCCCTAGTTCTTTGTACATCTCAACAACAGATGCAGCTTCACTTTTCCGCTAAAGGTTTTGTCATTCAGGGGCACAGAAGAGAGACTTTTAGGTTTCATTTACACTACAGTCACCCTGAAGTCCAGCATTGCAGCATGGCTGTCTCCCTCCAAAATGCCTCAAGGGGATTCAGTGTGCACGGTCTGAGGCTTTAACTGAGGCTTTACAGCTCAGAAGGAGCTGGGGTGGGGTATCTCTGCCAACTCTTCCCTGGTTGACTTACAGGTGCCATGGGGATGAGATTTAAATACACTTCACCCAGTTCACTTTGATACCACACATAACACAACCTCAGGTAATTAAAGAAAGAGGAAAAAAGTACATTCTCCCTTGTCATCCTACACGACCTCTCAAGGGAAATTTGGTTCCAACCTTCTTGTCCATTTTGAGCCAAGCCACCGTATCCTTGATAGTGTATTGAAGCCCAAAGAACCAGGTTTCTCGGAGTCCTAGTGTCCTGCATACTAGATCGAACAGGTCCTTCCCTTTCCACTTCACCTGCAGGAAAGCAAACAGGAAGCAGAGTTATAAAGATGGATTTCACACCTTCATCTCTGTTCAACCAAATCTGACCTTTTTTCACCTCATAATGCCTTTGTGAGTGTGGAGAAGACATCTGGTACAGATAAGGAAACATGCTAACGAAGCATACTTTATATCCTTCCATCTGATCTCATCTGCCGATCACCAACTCCTCCCTCACTAGGAAACTGAGATGTGATTTTTTTTCCCACCCCTGCAAACAACACTGTAAATAAAGCCCCCCCTGTTTCTTCCTCTGGCAACCCACCGACATTCAACAGAGGACCTGAAGGGTCCATTGATGTTGCTTTTGACCCACTCACTGCTATGAGCAGCCTGTTTCCAGCAAGAAATAAAAATCACTCTTAACTGCCCCTTCGTGGCTTTAATGTCTCTACCTATAGCCCCAGGAAGCCCTGTGCAAACTCCAGTATCAGCAACAGGGTTTCATAGACAAGGGTGCAATGCGCTCCCGAAAATCACAAGTGAAACCATCTATGTACACAATGGGTTCATCCAGAACTACTGACCCTGCACAGGTAAAAGGGAAAAAGAGCTTAGGAAAAAAAAAAAAATACCCCTGAAGTCAGTGGTTCTCTCAGAGCATGTTTTGTTAGAGTCAAACTGCGTTTTCTGCTGAAAACGTTGGTAACAAAAGCAGCTCAGGAGCAGAGAAAATTGGTCCTGCTCAAAGACCGTGTCCTTCGAGCAATCTTGCAGCTGCATCTATGTTGTTACTGAAGTTTGTTCATAAAAACAGAAGGCGTTGGGAGGCAGAAAGGTGAAGAGGGACATAAAACAGATGAATCTAATATGCCAAAGCTACTTTGGTCTTCCATCTGCACGGTGGAAACAATTGCTGGACCGAGACATATGGCCATTACTCTAAAGCCCTAGGGCAAAAGGATCTCGGCACATTCTCTTGTCACTACAACTCAATCTTGGTGCCACCTGGACAGCATCAATATTAATGCTCAGGCACGGCAGGGACTGCTGGTACAGGTGACACGCCGCTCCCGCTGTCACCCACTGCCGCCTTGTGGGCAAAGCCGTTGAGGACAAGCTTATTGTCATTCTGCTGGCTTCGATTAAATGAGTATATGGTTATCTTCTCCCCCTCCCAGGGCACACGCACGCTGACAGGCCCAGAATAGAATAAGCCGATGCTACCCTCCAAAAATCAACACCCCAGGATGGCTCACAACAGCCTCTCTGCAATTCGTATCAAGCGCCGTCAACACCTCGAGGTCAAAAACACCAGGAGGAGCAAGTTTTGCAGTGTTGTAATTATAAAACCCTAATTTCACACATTTAGCTAGCCTCCAGTCCCCATGATGAGCTCCAGCTCGGCACAGGATGGCTCAGATTGTGGAAAATCTTTTCCTGACTATTATTTTAAGAGGGAGGTTAATTTGAGGGTTCAGACAAAACAGAGCAAGACACATTTAAACAGCTATTTTGTACCATTTCTGTAGGCACATAAACACAGGCTGCCATCAAAGGGCTATTTCTTAACTAGAATTAAACTGCTTTGCATAAAGCGTTATTGGCTTTTTTTTCTTTCTGCAAAGACCACGTTTCAGCCTATCGTTTAGATGAGCGATCGGTGCCTGCACACACACAGCCCTGCACCAAACCTTTCCCAGGACACGCTCCTGTGTGCTGCTGACAGGAGCGTCTCCGCCCCAGACATCACTCCACATCCCATGGGATGGGCGTTTTGAACAACCCCAGAGCAACCCCACCGAGTCCCCACCCGGCTAGGATTTCCACCGCCTGTGGCTCCCCACCAAGCCGCCCCTGCAGAGTTTCATGCAGGCCCCCAAACCTTATTCACCACACTGCACCAGCTGGCACGACCCAAAGATCTCCTCCCTAAAAGCAAGCTGGCAGTTAGTTTCCAAGACCAGCAGCGAGCATTAAAGCAACAACTTTGTGCGTTCCCCCCCCCGCAATTTTAATTTGGTGATGGGAATATTTTAAGCGATTGCTTCTGCTACTAGATTTTACACCGCCACTGTCACTGGATGCGTACGTTATGGCGGAAATATGTATTTAACATTCCTGCCTGCACAGTGCTGAAGTCTCCAACCATAACATCGCACAGACATCCTCCCTGACTGTGTTGAATTACCTTCATTAAATATATAAATGGAACAGCAGCCACGTTTATTTCAACATGCATGATTTCATTCCACACCTCGGTACTTAAAATAACAATCTGCATTCAAGTGGCATCTTTTGACAGCTGAACTCCAACTGTTTTACAGACGTTCAGGACCTCAGCCCTCCTTACCCTTACTTGATAGGCCTCGTATCATTAACTGCTACATTTCCTAGCCATAAAACACAAAAAAAGACCCCTCCAGGCATGGGGAGATGGAGAGAGCTGCTGTCCAAGGCTAGGCAGAGTGCCTGGTGGAGAGCCAGGACAGGCTGGCAGTTCCCCATGCCGTCCTCTGCCCGTAACGCCATTCCCCTGCTCTGCACTAAAGTGACACCTGAAGCACAAAGTCGATTTTGCAAGCCAATTATAAGCTCCTGAAAACAAAGCAAAGAGGCTTAGAGGAGAAAAATCCCCTCTCAGCCATATGCCAGAGCAGCTGGCACGATGCTATGATAAAGCTCAATCTCCCAGTAAAAAGCTACGTCATGATAACCTTAACCCAACCCGCAGGACGGAGCCGGATGCGACCACGTCGTTTCAGCATCCTCCATCAGCTGCAGGCGTCACCTCTTGCATTTGCAGCTTTGCTTTCTCCCATTAGCATGATGGCAACATGGGTTGTTAGATATATTCGGCGAGTCGTTGAAGGAATACGTGGACGAACTGCTTTATAAACAGGGTAAGCGCTGCAAGGCTGTTATTCTGTGGAGCTGGAATTTATGTTCTTTACTAAGTACAGAGTGCTTACAATTTATCAGCAGAGCGTTTTAAGTAAACAGCACTAAACACTTAAAACTCAGCAGCCAGTGGCTAGAATAGAGTACTTCCAGTACGGGTTATTGGCATCATCTTTTTCTCCAGCGGAGACATTGCATCTAGCATCTATTAACAGGGTTTGCATTATTTATTAACCTGCACCAAGAGTCATTTCCAACTAGCAGGCAACTGGACAACGTATTTCAGTGCACAACCTTTCTGTCAAGTTTCACAACCGCTCCTTAGCTAACAAGTTGATAAACCAGCCGCAAAAATGAGCAGAAGGGTTACAAGATCCCCTCGTCATGGGGTGACAAGGAGGAAGGCCAAGCGCTACAAAAAATGGGTAACAAGAGGGTGCAACCACCCGCACGGAGAGGGTTGAGCAGAGTGTCTACAGAGAAGAGCGATTCCCAAAACCCACTGGCATAGGCTGATGCTTTTCTTCCAACAATGTCAAATTGAACTTATGCCAGCTACATGGAAAAGGGGGAAAATAAAAAAAAGGACATTTTTTAAGCATTTAAGATTAAGGTTCCTCACATGAGAAGCTCTCCTTGGACAACAGAGAGGTGCCCAAACTCCAGGGGACAGAACCCAGCTCTGTCCGGTGACGGTGGACAGAGATCTCACCTACTTGTCATCACAAATGCAAACCACCGGAGCTTCAGCCATCCCTGGGGTCAGGCTGGGGAATAAGGGCACAAACAAGTGACTGGAGGACATTGAGGCAGCGCTCACCAGCTCAGCCCCGGCATGCTGCCTCCCAGAGCAAACCCATCGCAACGGTCCCGCCGTACCCCACACAATGCAACCGCTTTGCAGGAGGCACAGTATTGGCTTAAAGCACGACCTTGAAGAAAGTACTAACATCTGTGAAATATTTTACTGCACCAATTCATCCTTAAATAATGCAGAAAATGGCTTTTCACCTTAGCAGATCATTTTATTAACTGTTAGTTCTGTGCCAGAGATGAGAAGATAGTGCAGAGGCCCCATTGTGATGACACGACAGTCTAAAAGACCACGCAGAAAAGGGGACCAAGCCCCGAAGCAATGCTCAGCTTCCACCATGTGATCTTATTTCCATTTAGAAGCAAGCTTTAATAAGAGGATGTGACACCTCTGCACTGAAACAGGGAGGGAGATGGCAGAAGGGAGAGGGCAAGGGCTGAACAGAGCATCCCTCCACTAACCACCCGGGAAACAATAAAATGGGTAGGCTGTATCTGTTCCTCATCCCACCAGAAGATGTCCAAACAAACCACCCACAACAGTTCACAACTGAAACGGAGATAACTTTGAGACTGCAGACCACATTTATTTCTCCTTCTGGACTTGGATGATAACAGGAGTGCCACGGACAACCATTTATTTGGATTTAAAGCCCATTTGGAGCAAACGGGGAATCAAATATGCAATATTCTTCCATTTTTTCAAAAATAAAGTGGTGTCAAATACTTTCAGTTGCCATTTACTGAGCCACAAGACAGGGCCATAAAAGTTATTTTTATTTACTAATGCTACACGACAACTCGATAATGAGCTTTTAATTAAAATCTATTTCTGTTAACCACCGAGGGGGCCAAAAACTCGCCCAGGCGTAACAACGCAGATGGTGCAGCCAAGCACATTTCGTGGTGTCTGCCCAAGACAGAGACAGAGTGGGGTACACGGGAGAACAAGCTGCTGCAGCTCTGGCCAGCCGGCACTGAAGTGAGTGGGACGGGCAGAGGGGATAACAACCGATGATGTCCCAGAGCCTCACCTCACCCATAAGCTGGGATTGCACAGTTTAAGAGTTAAAGGGTCAGGCAGCAGCTCGACGCAGGGGAAGAAGCTCCTAGAGGCTGAGAGAAGGATCTTGTTCCTGCAGGGACCTCTGGCCTTCCTTCCCGTGCCAAGGATGCATAGAGATAACATGTTAGATGGAGCCGTCTCCATGCTGCTGTCGCACGGTCTGCAGTACAGCACGCTCCTCCCCGCCCCAGCAAGGGCCACACAGGGTAGCAATCCCAGAGTCAAGGCTTACCTCTGCATGGGAGCCGACTGCTGACAGACACGGGGTATTTCAGCACAAGCCTGACCTGCTCTGATGATCTTTTGCACGCTGATGCACTCTGAAAACAAACAGCTTACCCCAGGGAAAGCCCAGCTAGGCTTTAAGAAGCCAGTGTTGTCAGCCTTAGGAGAGAGGGTTAGCCTTGCCCTGGCAACGGCAAGTTTACCTCTGAATGAAGCAAGGCTAAATCATGTACGCTGTCAAATGCCTCTCTTCCAGTCTTAAGGGCTGTTTGATTTTCTAACAAAGTGCTGCCTCCCAGCTTCAAGTCGATTGTTTCCAGGGCTGCCTCCCTGTTCAAGTATTTTAATTTCAAAAAACATGTATACTTGAAAGCCACTGCCTGTACAAAGAAAAAAAAAAAAAAAGAGTATTAAATGGCATCAAAACTGGAGTACATACACTGAAAGAGAAAGATTTTTCTGTCCCAAATGACTTCCCTCCTTCCCCTTTGCATCAACACACCTCCTCTGGATTAATCACAGAGACTGAGGATTGACAGCGGTTTTGAACCATCTTTGGAGGAAACTGGATAACCTCGAGTTTCACAACCAGCTTAGAAGAGGCTGCAGTGGGACATAGGGGATCCAGAGAGCGTTTCAGATGCAGGGCACAGGCAGAGTGAAGCCAAAGAGGATCTGTGTTCATAACAAGTCTCATGTGACTTGTGCACAGCTTAAGGGAATGCAGAACTGAACCGCATCAAGCAAGACATCTCTGAAAAATTAATTCCCAAATGACACTGTTGTGAATCAGCAGAATTTCTAACTTTTTTTGGCATAAACACCTCCAAGACATGAAGTGAGAAAATAGCCCTTACCTACCATGTCTCGTATGTAAAGAGACCAGCAGCAACCAAACACCACAAACTCCTGAGCACTCACAGAGAGCTGACACAGGATTGGGGCAGATGGGTACACTAAGGAACCAGAACATTGACTTGACAGCTGGTATCCCAACAATTTACTGAAGATCATGTTGTAGCTGAGGGGGATTATTTCTCGCAGCTTTTTAAAATAGCTGTTACTGCCCACAGATTCGTCTTTTCCAGTTAACTTTCTGCCTGCTTGCAGAAGCTCAGCAGCATTGAGAGAGGTCACTGCCCCTACTAGCATCACCAAGCTGCTGCTAAACATTTAACTGTGGATGGAAGAATCTTTATGAAACCCTCTCCAAGTATTCAGCAAAGCAGAAGGAAGCTGGGGTCACTCCGCTCCCTGGTTTCCTTCTCTTGCCTTTTTATTTTGGCGCAGTGACTGGACAGAGCTCAAACCTCGACCCTGATTTACTGCGCCAGCTCTTATTCAAAGACTTATTTGGCCTCAGATTTTCACCGCCAAATCTTCACTTGCTCCTGCTTTGGAGGATGAGCTTTTGCAGCTCAGCTACGTAACTCCCTATGTCTGTTAACAAAGAGACTAACACTTGGCCGCACGCTGCTGAAATTGGGTCTTGTCTACTTACAAGCAAACAGAAAAGCTTTACAACCAACCTCATCTAACTGGCCTTGCACTGAGTGGGGCACTGGGCTAAAAAGATCCCATCCAACCAAGATTATTCTCTGTAGAGAGAGGAACAGCTTAAGCACCGAAGCAGTAACAGGATGCACATTTAGACCAGCAAATATGTCAGTCCAAACTTGCCTCTTCTTGCTGCTTGAACACTTAAGCTGTTTCTCTAGGTTGGCTGTAAAGCTTTTCCATTCATTTTTAACTTAATACCCATAGAAGCTGCTGCTGCCAAAGGATTAAGGTCGGGAAGCAGCTGGGCGGCTAGCTGCACCTCAGTGGAGTAACCATCCTTGCAGGAGTTTCAGGCCCAAGATCACAGGCATGATAGAAAGGGCTAAAGAAAAAACACATCCTCCAGAAAAGGTGCTGTGGCTCCGGAGACGGAGAGCCACTAACCTGACTGACCACTGCAAGAGGAAGAAACAGGCAAAGACACGCACAAGACCAAAAGAAAGCTTGATGCATTCTCCTATCAACCAGGGAACTTGGTTCTTGGAGGCAAAAAACTACACAGCAGAGTGCGTGAGACCAACCTAACATGAGCCACACTACACCACCGCCACCCTGCCAGAGGGACAGGATGAACGATGCCTCAGAAGACGTGGACTCAAAAATACCGTGGGGTTTTAAGATGTTATGCCAGAGATAACAGATAACTGACTGCATCATCTAGAGAGGCACCACCAAAATGACATTTGCCACATCGACTACTTTAATTTGGTTCAGGGCCACCATCAGCAATTTGGTGGGTGGCAACGGCAGAGGAAACCATCAGGCACAGCAGGCTCCTGGTGCTGCACTCTGAACTGACATCAAGCCATTAGTGCAAGTACCACACCCTGGCGAGCTCTGCTTTACGCTACTACCGCTTAAAATAGCTTCCCGAATTGGTCTCAAGCAGCATATCACCTATCACCGTGTTAATCACAGGAGAACATCAACATTAAATGTCTTTCAAAAAGATTTCTCTTGCACTCCTCTCCAGGCACAGAAAGCTGAAGAGAACACGGGCTATTTGAGGGTGTTCTCAGGAAGGTGGGGCAGCTAGGGATTGCTTTAACACGGGGATTTTAAGAGCTATGCAAACGTCTATCCTGCCTCAAGATGCTACCAATGAATTAGGTATCAGGCTCAAACAGCTGTGATAGAAGTAACAAAAAGGAAGACACTCACTTTGTGCCTTCAAGATTTCCCCAAACAAATTACAAGTCTTTAAAGAGAAACCCCAACTGTGATTATTAAGCTTCATTACCGTGTTAGAAAGATTAAGATTTCATTTCTATGAATTATTTTAGATTTAGGCTCAATTTAGAGACATCATTTGCAGAGTAAACAGATGCAAAGCAGGTTTAATCTCTCAAAATACACAGCTGGGAATTTCTACGGGGCAGATAGAAAAATTAACACAGAAAAACAAGGTGGCCCCCCTGCAGCTACAGTGGTGGTGGTAGCGTCAGAAGAAGAGGGACTGCTGGGACAGGATCTGGGGCTCTACAGTTTGCACTGAGTGACCTTCAGCCCAGCCCCGAGAGCCAGCCATCAAACCAGAGCAGGTTACAGATTCAGATCTCTCAGCCACTCCACACGCTCTCCTCGAGGGCCAGGGGAGACCTCGCTAGCCCCAGCTGCTCACCGCACTGCCCGGCTGGTCGCTGCCAGGCCTTACGCCCCATGGCCTCCCCCATTTCCAGCCACCTGGCCACCCTCAAGGTCTCGGGCCTCCGCTGTCACTGCCTCAAGGTGAGGACGTCACCTCTGTCCTGCATGGCGGGGGTGGGAAGTCTGACTTGTGACAACACAAAGCACACCTTGAGAGCTCTGGAATAAAGTTTAAAGAAAGAACATCAGTTCTATTAATCCCACACAGAAAAGCTGCTACAGCAAAGTGCTGGTTGCTCAAACGTGTTTACCAGCAACACGGTCAATACCCATCCAGGAAGCCACCAGTTAAGCTATGCTAACAACCAGCACACGAAGCATCAACCTCCCCAGAACGGCCACACACACCCCAGACCACTCACTGGCTGGGCATCCAGCTTCTGGAGAAGGAAAAGGTGGGAGAAAGCAACACAGCAACAGGGAGAGCAAGGCTGGGAGCACAGAGGTAGGGCACAGAGATGAGCGGTGGTGATTTGCAATGGGGTGGAGGGAGGATGGGGGCTTCTGGAAGTGGATGGGACCGAGGGCATGACAAGATGGCACTGCAGGATGACAGAAATCCGCCTGCTCTGCCCGGACCGTAGCCTCTCCTCCCCCGGGACCTGCAGCCCCAACACACACAGGATGCAGGAGGGAACAGGAATTTCCCACTGCCCCACCCTGCTCCGAACACCCACCCCACAGCTCCCAAGGCTCAAGCAAACCACACTCCCCGGGATGGCTGCCGAGCAGGCAGGGCTCCCTGGCAGAGCCGTTTGGACGGGCAACCTGGGGTGAAGCTGAGGTGTCAGCGTGGATTAGGCAGCAAAACATTCCTGCACTCCTCCCTCCACCTGCTTGGCTGCTATTTATTGAGGGGTTTGAAGCCCGAGGCAGGGAGCAGGCTCCAGCACACCAGCTACGCAACAAAACCCAACCAGAGGTACAACCCCAGGACTACTGGCCTCGCAGAGGAATTGCTGAACCCCCAGCTCATTCCCTTGGTGGACCCAGGAGGTGCCTGTGGGCAGAGAGCAGCAACAGCAGAAAGGGAGGGGACGAGCACAGGCAGGAGAAGCCAAGAGGCAGTGGTGGTTCCCCCTGCCCAGCTTTGCAAGGAGAGGAGTCCCCCCAGGAGCAGGCTACCAATAAGAAATTCCAACAAGCCATCAGCTCTCCATCCCTGTCAGCACAAGGCAGCATTCACGGGATGCAAAAACATGTCTCAAGAGCCCCCCAAACAGCACGACTCCTGCTGCGCCTCCTTCCACTAATCCTCTGCAGAGTGTTTGTGCAGCAGAGGTTTCACCCTCTGCAGCCTCCTGCTCAGGTCAGCAGTCCTCCTTCCCGCCTGAAGAAGCTCACCGCATCAATGCACGGGCAGATACTCAGGCAAACATAGCGCCAATTGCTCCTCTCCCATCTCGCCCCTCCAGGGCCTCAGCCCGGCAAACCTTTGGACAGGGGACAGATCCCTTCAGGGAAGAGTATGGTCCTCCCCAGGTCATCGACTCTCCCACCCCTTTGACTTTCCAGTGGGGCAGCCGAGAGCACCGCGGGTGCAAGCTCTGCTCCTGGCTCCAGGTCTCACCATGGACTGCCACGGCGAGGACCAAGCCAAGCCCTGTCCTGGGCCACCTTCTCATCCCCTCCCTCACATCAGCCCCAGCGACTCAAGGCCACAGGGTGTGTCTGATCCGTCTGCAATGTCAGGCGTTGGGCTTGCTGCATTTCTGCAGAGTCAGCAAGCCAAGGAGCTTTCCCCAGAGCCATACAACTACCAAAGACGGGGGCAGAGACCCAGCCAGGGAGCTGGACTGCTCGAATAAAGCTTGTATAAAACTCACACCCCAAGCTAGACTGTCCTGTGCTTGAACAAAACACACCTCGCCTGCTCTAAGCATGGCGTGGAACAGCCCCATCACACGCCTGCATCCAACTATTTCCCTCCCCAGCCCGCTCAAGTGCTCTGCGCTGAAGGACAACACCTGAATTCCCCTGCGTATCCTTGTGCACCAGCTCCAACAAGACACAGGAGACCCGAGCAGGACCATACATGCAGCTCGTGAGCTCCTTCCTGTGCTTCCAGGAGAGCTGGAGAAGTCTGTCTGCAGCAACAAGCTTTTTTGGCAGGAACCTCCCCAAAAAGTCATCTGAAGATGCACGAGTTGCATGTTCAAATCCCACCCGAGAGCACTGCTTTACTGCTGCACAAATCCCCTAATCCCAACATGAAACAACAAGCAGCCACACCATTAAAAAAAGAATTATTTACTTTTCATCATACATTATTACTGGCAGCCATGGAAAAACATGCAAGAACGGAGCCAGGACACTTAAACTCTTCTGGCAGCATAACGGTGGGAAGTTCGCACGACTACTGTCTAAAATAAGTCCTTAATCCCTGGGAAAGGCAGAAAGTTCTTCAGAGCTGACAACAGATTTCAAGAGCAAGAAAATTTATGACGACAAACACCCCTTGGCTTATGGGCACTGGAATTCCATCAAGATTGGGATCAGACTAATGAAATAGAAACTATTAAATAAAAAAGTTAAACTGGGTAGAGATAGCTTTCAATGTTTGTGTGTCCAGTCCCTCTAGATCAGCTGAAAATGCAGTGACAAATTAGACCCCTGGGGCCTGACAGCAACTGCCCAAGGGATAACGTGTCAGAATTACCACGGGCCCAAAAAAGAAAAGCATCAGAGAAAAACCAGGCACAACAGGAGCGGGCACCAGGACACAGCCCCCCAGGAACATCCCTCATCCGCAGGACTGAGCTAATAAGTCACAAAAACATGAAAATTTCATTCTCATGCGTTTGTTGAGCGCTTTGAGTTGAACCCTCGTGGATTCAAGCCTCGCCTGGGATACCGCAAGTCCCGGCCTCCTCACAACGACTGCTGTGCAGCGGGCGACTTTAGCTGTGACAGCAAAATAAAGCTGAATTATAAAGAAAATAAAGCGGAATTATAACCAGGATAAAGCGGAATTATAACCAGGATAAAGCGGAATTGCACAGCCCCACTGTCCCACGCGCGCAGTCCCCCGAGGGTCGCTCCGTGACCCACGGGTGGCCGCGGAGCCCGCCCAGCGCAGGCCCGAGCCCCCGCCCGCGCCCCCTCCCGCTTCCCAGGGGAAGCCCCCGGGCGGGCGGGAGAGGCCGCGGAAGCCGACGGGGGTGCGGTCCACCTGAGCGGGGTCCCCCCGGGGACTCCCGGCCCGTCCCGCCGCCGCCCCGGACGTCACCTCGCAGCTGAACTCCATCTCGGCGTCCATGGTGGCGATGCGCACCGTGAAGGTCTTGGGCTGCTTCCTCTTCAGCGAGCTGAAGCTCATGCGGGACGCGATGGCCCCGGCCATGGCGGGGGAAGGCGGCTCAGCGCGGCGGCAGCGCCATGGCGGGGGGGAGGGCCCGGGC
>VYZW01033997.1:2276-14292 GCA_013401315.1 Balaeniceps rex | reverse complement strand
AAGGACATTTGGAGGCAATCGTTACACGTAAGGTGATCACAACAATATAAGACAAGTAATACTAGTATTTCATATTAAATCATTAAAGCCGTATCCTGCTTTCACTTCCTATGGCTCTTCCTCCTGTTCTCTGACTTTTAACACCTACAAGATACAACACTTGGGCAGTACAGAAAAGGAGGACAAGAGAGACAGAACAAGCAGAAAAGTGAGACACAGAGGAAAGGGGAATGAGATGTGAAGAAACAGCCAAGAGGTAAAAACAACAGGGATTTAAACTTAAAAAAAAAGAATGGGAAAGTAGAAACTCATAAAATAATAAATAAAGATGTTTCTTTTAAATGCATGTTATTTTCCAGAATATGTATAATCTCAGAACTATTTCTAAAAAGCAACACATTAAGATCACAAATTTTTGAAGCATTTATATTTTTTTCTAAAGACAACAATGTCACTTATATATGATAAATAATATCACTTGTATATGATAGGCAGATACCTATTCAGAACAAAAGATGCAGATATTTAAGGAAAAAAAAGTTGATACCAGAACAATTTCTCCTACCCTGAGAAAAGAGAGAAAAGCCCCTAGAAATACACTACCTCAAAGAATGCAACTCTGCTTTTTAGATCAACTAGAAAAAAGAAGACATCAGCATGACCTGACAGAATAACTGCTAAGGACCTCTCTCTGGAAACTGGGAAAAATATTTAAAAGCAACCAACCTGACCTATGATTACTGTGCAAAACCAAAGTGAGCCTCCTGAACCATGCTGCTGGCAGGCACAACTAGATGAAGCAAGAGAACTTGCAAACAGACAGACATATTTTTTCAGACTGTCCTCTCTCAAAAAGTGTCTCTCCAGTTGAGATGAACCTTCTTTACTTTTATCCGTCATTATAATTATATGTACAAAATATTAGCCAAAAGGGACTTTGATTAAATTCAGATTTAAATCAGGTTTATAATGAAAAGAATATTACAACTTGAAGAGTTAATATAACATGTCCATAACAGTACTAACTATAAAAATCCACATCTGTATTCCATTATATTTGTATTATTTGCCAACTGTTTGAACTGAATTTTTGTGCATGGTTCATCTACATTTTTATCATGCAAGCATAATTCTGCATCTTTAAGAGTACAAAAATTAGTGTTTCTAGTTGCTGTAACTGATATTAATAGGTCATTTAACCACAATACTACATATGAGTGGAATTAAGTTAGGCAACAGAAAAACGTGCATGAATTTAATCGTTATCAAATGTGCAAAGATGCTTGGGTTGTGGCCACTGTTAAGCAAATGTCGTCCCTCTCTCTCCCACAATCAACCCTTAGATTTTGTAGAATGCCTGATAGTTTTAATTGTGTTCTTGCTCCAAATTTTTTGCGATGCTCATTTTCTTGACCATTTGCATATGTTGCTTAAACCTTATTTTGAATGTAGTTTTTAGACGACAAAAGTTTTAGTGTACTTGACCATCACTCACTGCAGACTCCCACGCTGACATTTGTGTTCAGAATTCAAAAAGATACAGAGTACATTTAGACAATAGTTTTATTCCATAGCTATTCACAACAAAGTCATGGGAATATCTGAATTGCACATATGAAATGGAAGACTGTGCATAAAGGCCCTGATTCAGGAAAGCATCTAAACATTTGTAATGGTTTTGAACCTTACCAATTAACAGAAGTCAAAGCTAGTCAAAAAGCCACAAAACACTTGGGCTGATACGTTTTGAATTTTCAAGAGAGTTTTTCTAAAAAGAAAATATTATCCTACAATCCCTTCACTCACCGGAATTCATCCTGAAATTCTGTTCTCTCTTAGATTTTAATTAGGAAGTCACAGTAGATATTGGTGATAGAATTATAGCAATGAGGGGACAACACAACACTATACTTTGCACTAAATTCCCTTGCAGAAAGGATTGCTCAAGATTTCCAAGGTCATTACCCTAAGTGAGGTCCTCCATTCATTAAATCGAACACCTGAGCTGGATTTAACGACTGTTTGAATCGACGAAGAAACTTTACTCCCTGATTGTCTCCACTCTTTGAGTTAACAAAAACTAAAAGAGGACTGGCACAGGATGGCGGGCATGTGGCTTTCCAGAAACCTGTGAACATAGTTAGAAAGAATGAAATAAATAAGGCTTTCTAATATGAACAACACAAAAAGAAATCATGGGAAAGAGGAAGAAAGGGATGAAGGACAAAAGGAGTACATTTTATCATGCATAATGTAAATGCTAAACTGAATATTAGCCCTGCAAGGAAAACATAATTGCTCAAGATTTACCACCTCATTTTTTCCTTTCCTGTATTTTCAGTGCCTAGATTTAGTAAAATCCTGAAGACAATAGCTTTATTGTTTTTCCACAGTGAAAAAAGTTTATTAACCTTTCAGAATACTTCTCAAATCTCTTCTTCATAGATTATCACATAATTAAATATATATTTCAAGTGTTTGGTTTTTAATCTGATTTTTCTTTCACCTTACTGGGTTGAACTGGATCATCCACGTCTGTGTGAGCTTTATAAGAGTACTCACAGATTTTAAAAGTTACTGTACTCAACTGCTCCCAGGTGAGACTTTGCATGAAAACTTTTTTCTCAAACTGAAGTTATACTATGAATTATAATAGAGTCACTGAACAACAGACCTTCAGCTGTGATCCAAAGCTTACTAAAGTCAATGCAGGTCTTAACTAATTACAGCAGGCTTTCCAAAAGGCCTTTAGTAAGTAGTACTAATGGACACTGTTGTCACTAACATGATCTGTCCATGGAATTAGTGGTTTCTCAGTGACACTTCAAAATCAGACATCACAGGTGTAGGTTTTGACATTTGTTTCAGGCAATATTAAAATTACTATGTTGTTTTCAATTATTAAAAAAATTACTAAAGCTACAAATAAAAAATTTGCATTAAAGGATGCTAATTTAATTCAACATTATCATAAAGTATAATTTTAAATAAGGTTTGATTAATTTATTTAAATGCCACAAAAAATAATTTCACATATGGAACGATCTTCCTAGCATGAATAACAAATAGCAGCATGACGCTCTGGTCTAAGACACCACATAGCAAGTAAATAGAGTGAATATATACAGCATAAACAATCACTTTTACTAACTTCATACAATAAAACTCATTGTGTTAAAGTTGTTGGTCTACATTTGCCATCAACACAAAATATGAAATTAAAGCAGTTAGATTTCATGATACTCCTTATTAAATCCACTCCCTGCCTTTAAGTGCAGTCTCCCACTGCTCACGCTTCTCTATCCTAGGCCACCAAAGAGCACCTCTGAGTTTTGAACATTTGCTGGGTCTTTATCTGTGTGTTGCAGGATTCTTACACTGCTTATACTTAAAAGAAATTTAGAGAAGCTATGGAAGCAATTCCTCTCTTTAGCCTGGTAAAGTAGTTGTTGGATCTGAGCGATTCAGCGAGCTTACCTCTGCATAAAGCAAAGTTATCCAAAATTTGAGAACTCATGGAATAAGTGATGCATGCCAGGCGGGCATCAGTCCACTTCATCTGAGGACTCTGGTCATTCACTTGAAAAGTTTCCAAGGGTCATAAATAAAACGGGAGAAAATTTCTAATGGGGGAACTTTCAAAAACGTTTTTTAAGTCCTGTTGGTTAAATAATCCTCTAAAAAGCTACCCAGAAAACTACACTTTTCTCTAAATTTGAAGACTGCATTCACCTTCTCAGCAGAAGGATTTTAGCCTTGTTTAGTTGTACAGATCTCACTAGGCACTGCAAGTCCAGAGCTACCACTGAACACACTACAATACTACGTACCATCAGAGTCTATACTGTTTAGTGCTGTTGGAGGTATGATCGATACCTTACATTGGCCAAGTGGACATTTACGAGGATACAGATCTTTACAGGCAGTGTGAACCTACAAAAGAAACAAAAAATTATTTCCCTGCAGTGGAATTTTGTGGTGAAAGTATAACTGATATAGTATCTATGTAACAAAAATGGACTAATAAATAACATTTAGGTGTAGAGGGAAGAGGAGCAAGACTGGAAAAAAAACATATGAGTGTTCAACCACGAAGGCTTGTTACTCATTCTACAAAACCTAAGTTTGGAGTACTTCATCTTCAGCTACCCCTATAGCAGATATGAATTGTTCTTTCAAGGGAATCATTTACCTCCATCCACGAGCAAGGGAGGACCAAGTTCCCAGCAGCCAGCATGTGTGCTGGGGGCAGCAGGTGCACTGTATATATGCAAAGCAATAGCTCTGTACATGCCTGGCCCACCTGGCTCTTCTGGAAGACGTATCTGCACTAAAGCTAGCACACCTACCAAGCCAGACCAACCCACCAACGGTGGGTCCCATAAACTATGCGTTGTAGAGGCCTCTTCCATAGTTATTGGAAAAACAGGCACATGCACAGGGTGCTGCACTTCACCTAAATTTCAAGTCACCTCTGGAGATGCCAATCATTGCTCACTGCCTACACACAGAGCCTTGGACATCTATAAGCCAAAAGCTGCAACAAAAAAACTGCTGACTTTTCATTTCTATACCCTAGCGTATGAAACCCATCTTTTTAGACAAGATAAAAAAATTAAGAGAAAACTATAAAACTTTTTGGGGAAACAGCAATAGCATGTCATAGAATTTCAAACAGCAACCTACAGAGTGTCCTAAAGAAGAGAACTTCAAGATTTTGCAGTAATAAAAATATTACTACATTAGTATTAATAAATATGAATATTATTAATATTACTAAAATATTATTACAGCAAAATCTACATGAAAAGAGACAATAAAGTAACATGATTATCAGGCATAAGAACAAGCGTCTGAACCTTTAGTTATCAGTTAGGAGAAGGCAGAGAAAACACTTTGGATGACAACACCTATTAAAGAAAAGCTGCATCTGTGGGCATATTAAAAATTAACTGAAGCAAGTAGGACAGTCATGAGAAATTATGAACGTTAGAGCGACCTGAGTTTGCACAAGCTGCCTGCTCTTATTTAATCCAAAAGCATGGTTATGATATGACAAAATAAAAATAATGGTGAGCAATAAAGCTGGCAAAATCCTAGACACTTGGACGTGGTTCATTGCACCTACCATAGCTTTACACCAAAGGCACTTCCAATCTTGCAGGCGTAAAACACTGCCACAAGTCTTGTCGCAGACTGCGCATTTGGCACTGACAGGCAGATTACCCTCTAACCACTGGTGAGGCATAGCTATCTGTGAAGAAGTAGTCATAAAAGTTAAATACTCAGAAATAGAAATTAGAGGCTTTCGTCTCTCAAATATAGATGGATTTAAACTATTTCCCACAGCTCTACCCTTTCATCAAAGAAGCAGGTATGGCTGACCAGGATAAGTGACACTGATGCTTGCAAGGTGTTCTGGTTTTGGCCAGATTAGAGTTAATTTTCCTCCTAGTAGCTGGCATAGTGCTGTGTTTTGGATTTAGTAGGAGAAGAATGCTGATAACACACTGATATTTTAGTTGTTGCCAAGTAGTGCTTACACTAGTCAAGGACTTTCTTTTCAGCTTTCCATGCTCTGCCAGGTGCACAAGAAACTGGGAGGGGGCACAGCCAAGATAGTTGATCCAAACTGACCAAAGGGCTATTCCATACCATATGACATCATGCTCAGTATATAAACTGGGGGGAGTTGGCCAGGGCGCAGCAATAGCTGCTCGGGGACTGGCTGGGCATCGGTCAGCAGGTGGTGAGTGGTTGCATCACTTGTTTTCTTTTCCCTGGGTTTTGTTTGTCTCTCTTGTTCTCCTTTTCATTGCAATTTTTATTACTACTACTACTACTATTATTATTATTATTATCATCTTATTCAATTATTAAACTGTTCTTATCTCAACCCGCGAGTTTTCTTACTCTTGCCCTTCCGATTCTCTCCCCCATCCCACCGGCGGGGAGAAGGGTGAGCAAGTGGCTGTGTGGTGCTTGGTTGCCAACTGGGGCTAAACCACGACAAAGGCAACAGCTATGAATGTGGAATATGGTGGTGTTTCACATGCTAGGCAGACAATGTGACAGCTGAAGAAGGGAGACACATGTCATTCAAGTATTCATGGTACTGTGGTAGCAACTAACCACAAAACAACGGGGCAGTTAAATCCAGAGACACCGTAATACAAATAAGTACCCATTCACTTAATGTTGACTACATAGCACAAACCAATTAAAATAACTAAAATTCAGAAGAATAGGTGGGACAACAGAATACCTCTGTGGCTTTATGTACCCCCTCACCATGGCTGGTAAGTCACAACTTTTTAAAGCAGTTCCTAAATGCTGTGCAAAGCTTTACTCAGTGCACTCTCTGTCTCATTAATACCATGGGCAACTCAGGACACTGATAGGTGTGCAAATCAGTACTAACCTTCTAGGAAGAAGCTTCATACAAGTGGCACATACATAGTCATGTTTGTAACAATAACACGTCTATCACAATAAACCTCTGAAAAGCTTTTGTCGTTTCTCCTGCTGATTTTAAAATTCCTGCTTTCATCAGTAAAAACTGCCCCACATGTCAGTGAATTCCAAACAGGCCTCCTGGGGAACCGCTATCGGTAAGGAGGACACAAAATAGATTGCCAAAACAGCATGGTAACAGTATAAAATACCACCTTTGCTTAAGAGCAGTAGGAGCTTCTGGGAGCAATTCTCCAGCTTCAGAGTTTCTCTGCACCTGGCCTTTAAAATCTTGTAACACGGCTGCAATCTAGTGCCCACAGATACTAAACTTGCCTTGTTAAATAGGAGTATAACTTTTGTTGTAAATACCACGTTAATCTTTGAAAAGTGTTCAGGAATATAGCCACCTACCATTAACTTCAATGGGTCACATGGCAATATTTCTATGCTTAGCCTTTTTTTTCTTCCATAAAGAGGAAACAGCTTTGGAAAATACTGTAAATATGAATAGTACTTACACCATCTTCATCTTCAATGATGTCTTTTCCAATTGAGGCTAATGTAGTCCATTTGCAGTTATTCGTTGCTCGGACAGCACATCTTTTATGTGCTTTAAACTTACACACTGGAAGGCACACATAAACATGTATACTACGTTATATGCTGTATTTCAGTGATACATATCTTTAAAAAAATTAAACACAGATATTCCATAGAACAGCCAAGTACATGTCACTTAGTGTTGCACACACGACACAACCCAATTAAAAGAAAATTCAGTTCATAATCATTCCAGCTTTAACTCTCTAAACTGGGTTTAACTGCTTAGCTGTAGCCCATGTGAAGTGTGTCCTCAAATCCACATCGGTCCCCATTTTTTCAGCTGCAATGCAAGGTACTAAGGTACAAATATATCTTTAACTGTGTTTTTGCCTTTTCTATTCCTTCACTGACACAACTCAGACACCTGGTTTAAATTTGCAAGAGGTGATGGGAGAGTGTTTCACAGAAGTATTTTGCTTTAGGGGCTCTGTTTCTTTGCTTAAAGGATCCCTTTTGGGCACCATACTATGCCTGTTTTCCCAGAAGCTGAGAAACTGAAGGGTTAGGTGGTGATATATTTATTCAGGATACTGGTGGTTACAATATTTTCCAAGAGGTTACATTAGGCAAGGAAGAGCCTGACTTCTTACTGGATTATTTATTAAAAATTTTCTAATTGGAATACTCAGCACAAGAGTGTAGTACAGGCAGACATTTTGAAAATCTAATAACTATTTGTATTTTGTTCAACTCAATTAATATGACTAGTTAATGATATCATATTAGACCAAACAGACTGATGCACCCAACTGTGGGTATTTCTGTTACTGGAAGTGCATGACATCATTCTATTTAGAGTGCATTATACAAATTATTTTGGCAAAGACCATTAAGGGTTTATGAGAACTAGCCAGCAGACCAGAAGTAGTAGTCTGTTTTCAAACAAATATTTGACAGGAAACTATCAAAAGCTTTGGCCCATTGCTTGTCCACCATTAAAAAACATTAAGCCATGGTACCAAATGTCTTGTGAATCATAAATTTCTCATTCTAATTCCACCGATCCATTGCCAGATCCATTTAAAAAGTGAATTGAGACTATATAAACAGCATCTGAGTTTGAAAGCAATCCTCACTGTTCTGGGAGATGCACGAAAGTATGTGCTTAGCTAAAAGAAAGAGAAGGAAACAGAAAAAGGAGTTTTGTTGCTTTTACAGTAACTCCCCCGGTCATTTCGAAAAGCAGCATTCACAGACCCAAAGTGTGCAAATATCCCATATTTCTCAACTAACAGGGTAGGCTCTCATTTTCAAAACAGCTCAGCATCATATTGTGTGTTTGCCAACCTAAGCTGGTTCCAAGCGTCTAAAGAAGTCAGCTCTCACAGAAGCACAGAAATAAAGGCTGCATTTTCAAGTGATGGGCTTTAAGCAGTTTTGCCACTTGAATGTTTTGAAGAAGATATGCCACTGAATTCAGCTTCCTACTCATAAATGATATGCATTTGTCTGCCACACAGATACAACAAATCAGGGATGAGGGGCAATAGGAAATTCCAAATTATGAAGGCATAACAAAGTAAGGGAATTTTCAAATCCTATTGAGCTACGATTCAGCTAGATCTCAGGACCCTGTATTTAACCTCTGCTCTCTCAACAAGGCAAGGACAAATTCAAACCCAGGATCTGAAGAGCTGCAGCAAGCTATACGATGGATGGCAAGTCACAGCTAATGTTTGGTTTGTGGGTACGGTATATAACTTAACGAATGTCAGATCAGACTTTCTGTAGGTAGGTCACCCCCCTGCAACCCCAATATCATCAAACAACAATTCATGTTACTCTGACCATTAAACATTACCAAAAACAATGACCTTAAGACACAGATGTCACTTTCGAGCAAAACACATAGCAGTACAGAAGAGGTGGGTACAGAAAGGAAAATTTTAAATCAAATCTCAACCTTAGTTACCACTACTCCCTAATTTCTTTTGTCTCAGATGACACTGCATCCCATTCATGAATCAGTCTGATATCTGAAATCTTTTGGAAACATGTAGACATACTGCTAGACATCAATTGCCATTACTTTGCCAATGAAAGTTAAAAGATGAGAAAAGGAAAAATTTAGCCAAACCAAATCTAGAATAATTGTAGAACATCACTTTAAATTTTAATTTCCTCTCTAAATGTTTCTAGCTGGAATATGAAGCAGGTCTCTTGGAAAGCCAACCAAGAGAACCACTTAATTAGCAAACAGTTGTCACAGTGGTACCAACATCTGCTGTCAGACACAGTGATTAAATCTAGAGCTATTATTATCTATAAAGAAGAAAAGTCAACATTACTGAACATTGTCATAGGATCTCTTGCACTAAAAATATACACCTTTGTTATAGAACACTTCTGTCTCAAAGGCCTTTCATTCTAACCACCCATCAATTAATTCAACCACGTTGGCAGGACACTCTATTTTTTCCCCCAAAACTTACCACTCTACCACCTATTTTATGATGAGTTTTCTCTTCTGTGTTCTTCAAAGAACTGCCTCAGACTATTCTTTTCCAACTTCAAAGGCCAAAGCCAAAGTTTTGAAACTGATCAGAAGATCCCTGAGCTGGTATCTATAGATTAAGTTGTCAAGATGGAAGGATTTGTCTTCAGGTATTCCAAGAAACTTGCTGTTTTGTTTCCAAGAATACTATCACATGACAGATGGACAAGCCACAGTAAAAACAAGAGTGACTCACATGAAAACAGCAATCTAACTTTACCCCAATTTGAAGCTTATGTCTATGTTACAAAGGATAAAATTCAGCAGTTTCTTGGTAGTTTTTACTATTTTCACCCAAATAAATAATTCTCTAAGTTAATTTAATATTACAGAGTGCTAAAAGAATACTCATATTACAAAGTCAACTACTACAAACTTAAGTTACTCATGCAACTTAACTTCCTAATATAGCTTTGCAATATAGCTTCTGTATGCAGGTGTAAAGTCTTCAGTTATATGATCATACACTCTTTGAGAATAGGACCCTCATTCACTGCATGCAATGCATGGTTCTTGATAAGTATGCAGCTGTGCCATACTCTGGTTCGTAATAATTTTCAACAGGTATTTGCCTTAGTTACCAAAAGCTAATGAAATACTGCTTTTTAGACACCAATATTAATTTCTTCCTGGCCTTTTAACATTTATTATTATCACGCTCAGTACTACTACAATTAAGACCTTTTTCTTCAGTCCTGTATATCTTCAAAGTATCAGTGACTTCAGAACAGCTTCAACTGATTTTTGCAGTTATAGAAAACTCAGCATTTCTGTGATACAGGTCCCAGATTATAAACAACACACAGCTACTGATTTGATCAAAAATCTTATTTAAGTGATTTCCCCAGGATTACAGAGGGGCACAGCATGATACAAAGTCACGGAACACAGTTTTCTATTACTCCTCAGTTCTTTAACAATGAACATTCCTTCTCTTCCTCACTACTTCATTCACTGTTCACTCTCCAGCCTATGCAGAAAATGTGGCAAAAATCCTGGAGACAATGACTATCCAAGTAGTGCATGTACAATACCCTGTGCAGTGGGGAAGAAGAACAGGGGTTTGTGGGAAAAAACCCTCAATCATAATGAAAAAAGACCAAGTGCACAAAGTGCATTTGCAGAGGAAATTTAATCCCAGTACTTTCTTATTGCTTGACTTCATGATCCTAAAGTGTTCTTTCAATATTTTTTGTTTGTGCAATTCATCACAGGAGAAAGCATCTCATTTAAACTGCAATCTCCAGCTTATTAGGTATATTTGATATTCAACAATCAAGATTCAGTCATGATAATGAAAACACTACAAGAAGAAATACATCTTTGAGAAGAATCATAAAGACAGTGTTCCACTGGCAATGGCTTGGATAGAAATGCGGTATTAATAAAGAGTAATCGAGGCTAGAGAGCTTTGAAAGAGTTTCTGTAGATAACGATCTATAGTTCTTCAGGTTTCTTTGCCTGAACATTCCATGTATCCCTGTGTTTACCTGACAACTTCTTAGGCTTAGACTCCTGAGCGTACAGCAAGCTAAGCTCTGAGTAAGAGAAACATTTGAGGAGCATAAAGAACAAAAGCCTTACTTGATCCAGGTAGTTTGGAGTAATTTCCAAAGCAAGGCAAAAAAATTATAATTTCTCTGTCCTACTGAAGACTGTAGGTTAATGTTGTGGAGATCAGTCCTTTAGAGGACTAGTGAGCTAGCCAGAACAACACAACACACAGACAGCATTTGAAAAGCAGATTGTCTTTTGAGAAGACACAAAAGAAGGAACTAGTGGGAGGAATAGCATTGCATCTCAAAGGAGTGTATGACTAAATTTTTTAAAACTCAATTGTTTTTTGAGCAGTAGAAAGAATGAAGCCTGGTTTGATACGAACTTACATCTTCAGTTTTAAATACATATCGATTCTTTGACTTCTAAAAAGATGCAAGTTCACACTACAGTCTTTTCCCTAGCAAAGGTATTAACATACTCTCTTTTCCTACACTGGCTTCCACAAAAACTACAGGAGCATCTTCAGGGTGGCCTGCAGTTAATTTGGTCTTTGCCGAAGGCTAATGGGAAGGAAGGTGCCCTGAAAAAAGAAGGCACCCTTCTTATCTCCAGAAGAAATGAGGCTTGTTTTGTGGTCAGGCTGGAAAAAAAAACAGTTGTGTAGCGACACTGGAGACCAGCAGGTCTAAGAGAATAAAATATTACAGGACTGATCTTCTAAAGTATCGTAAGCTTCAAAATATCAGCAATGGGATTTATTTTTATTTTCACCTACAGTTAACAGTCAAGAATCAGACCACAAAGAGTACAGACTCTAAGCTACTTTCAAGATAATTTGGTGTGCCAGTAACCCAAACCACTGAGAGGAGGAAGAGCTCCAATATCTCTTGAGAAGAAGCCTCTCATGCTTCTCAATACAAGACATAATAGAGTAGCCTGGGATCAATGACCACACAAATAATT